>SKCR01005165.1:0-88843 GCA_019454045.1 Zanthoxylum bungeanum | reverse complement strand
GAAACTAAATCTGATTTAGTGATACATGTATATTTGACAAAGACCCTAGGATTTACAACGTAGTGCGCCGTAGTTACAACATAGTTTGTAATTGACATTGGGAAGCGTCACTATAAGTTGTATATCCTTAAATAAAGTTTATGGTCAAGATTTACTAACACGGGTCGGTTAGCAAAATCTGTTGAGACCAGTACATGTCGTATATCGTTGACTTGGTCCAATGGTTTATCCCAGTGAATCATGAGTCTCGAGAGACTCGTATAGACATGTAGGTGTTTATTTGGAAACACTGAACGACTCACTGAAGATTTCCTAATAGATGGTACACCAAAGTCAATAGGAATCTTCTCGAGTTGAGCGAGCATAGTGGTCATTCGACTTGAGATATCATAGTGGATATATGAGTTATCCTCCACACTTTTATGATAGTCACGTCATCAATCTATTTAGATCAGACTTCCATCTGTTCGTTGGGTGTGAACTGATGCTCATGATATCCATTGCGTATCAAGATAGAATCTGTCAGTCCTGTGTACAGGGCATAGACATCATACACGTGTTTGCGATATAATAAATCCATGGCCGTGGTATAACTTCAGAAATCAGTTCCGAGTGTTATTTAGAGATTGTAAATTGAAAGTCGACTATATTATACCGAACGGATTTGACGTTCTTATCTATATCTCATGTATAATATGGATAGCCTGTGACAGAGGGATTATACGTATGCAATGACCTCGACTTGCATAGTTTAGCGAGATTATCCGTGTCGTCATAATTCATGAGTGGGTGAATTATGGACACGAAATTGGATTTCGTGATGGATAAACATAAACTTAAAGAGTCTCACAATATGAAGTGTACTCGTTGAGCACTTGGGCAATGAACATACATATTATTCATAATAATTCATCGGATTAAGTGAGTTAATTCAAATCGTTTAAACAGTTAAACGATAACACATGCTTTAGGGCATTTTTGGTCAAATTACTTATTGTGTATATGTATTTGATACATAATTTGATTAGATACACATGAATTAAATGTCAAATGAGATTTTGACACATATCATGAATATATGTATTTGTTATTTAATGTAAATAAAAATACATATATAATAATAATTATATTAATTAATTATTAAATATTTAAATGTTAAATATTTGAATAATTAATTGATAAACTTTTTCATAAATGTTATGAAAAATGTTTAATTATTATTGGTGACACATGACATGATTTAATTAAACTTTATGTGTGCAAATACGATTTGTTAACATAAAGTTTGATTTAATTAATTGGATTAATTTTTTGAAAATGACCATATTGCCCTTATGAAGTCAGTTTTGGCTAATTTAAAAGAGGAAAATTTTTCTTTTTTCTCCAATTGCTTTCATAGCCGAAAGCAACCTCCAAAATACTTCTCCAAAAATTTCTTGATGATTCAAGGAAAAAGTAAAGAGGAAAAATAAGAAAAGCTTAGGAAATTGGAGATTAAAAAGGTAATATTTAATCTTTTGAGTTTGGAAATCTAATTTCTTGTTCTTGTTTTGCTAGAATAGTTCTAGGGTTTTCTTTACTTGTTAAAATTGGGGTTTTTGATTTTGGAGGATGGAATTGGATGCATATAGCATGTGTGAAGTAGAATTGAAAAATATTATTGTAATATTTGTTCAATTTTATCATTTGATGATATGTTATCATTCTAGAGTGTTATGACCACTCTTGTAATGCATAGAATTTTTTCTTGGGTGGTTCATGTGTGGTGACTTTGATTGGTGTTTTGATTAATTGGATTAATCTTGAAAAAGTTATATTGAAGCATGAAAAATTGACATTTTTGGTTTTTTGGATCAGATCTGGAAAATCTGGGTTATGTTGATGAATTGTTGTCATATAAATGTATTGGATGTGTTTTGGGTGTTGGAACAATTGCCGGAAATTGTTTCGGAGTTGAAATAAGCAAAAATGGCGAAAAACGGCGTTACCGGTGACTTTTAAGCCAACTGGGTGACGGCTGCCCAAACATTGAATTTGTCACTGTTCGGGCAGCCCATGAACTGCCCTAATACTATTGGGGCTGACCTGGGCAGCCCTCATGTGTATTGGGTAGTCGGTTCGGTCAAAAACGTGTTTTATGTCATTTTGCGGAAAACTGTTTTCGTAAAAGTTTCGCGACGTTTCTTAACTATTTAAGTCTCTATTTGATATCGAATAAATATGTTTGTGATGAAATATGAATGAATTATTCATAAGTAATTTAAAAAGTTTTAAAATTACGATTTTGCTCGAACAGCACTTCCGCTGCGCCATTCACCCGAAACCCCAACAGGGTCAGCGTGCCAGCTTGCTCTATCATAACTCATTTAGCTCTCACATGAACTCCTTTGTACGACAAGATCATGTCCTTTTGTCAAACTCCATCAGCCTCTCCGAGCCATTGGGCCTCTATTATGCATGTTTGTGCTGAGTACAAAATATATCTTATCCCTACTCAATATTAAACATTTCTTATGGTGAAAACCCACCAACGATAATTTTATTATTAAATTAATTTTTTATTTATAAAATATATTTTAATAAATTTTCTAATTAAATAAGACAGTAGCTCTCTTGAATTCTTGAAGCTTTACTAGAAAGGAGAAAACTAATTTTCAAAGAGTTTCCTCTTATTCAGTATTATTAATAGGCCATTTACCGTCATAGTAATTTTACTAAATTATTGTTTTGTTCCTGTAAGATAAAGTGGGCCTTGTGACTGTTTATATTAATTTTTGTAAATTTTATATATTTTGATTTTAATATTTTTATAATATAGTTATTTTAAATTTGTTTTTTATTTGTTTTTAAATTTTTATGTACTGATTGTGTGCAGGTGCGGCTTCTCAAGTCCAAAAGAATCCAGTCTAGTTTAAACCTTCCAAGGCCCGGTCCGGCCCAGCAAGTAGTCCGGGCATGAAGCTATGCGAGTATAAAAAAATATTTTGTATTAAGGAATAATGTTTTATCGCAGCAAGTAGTTTTTTTGTATCAAAATATTTTGGAATAAGCAATAATATTTTATGTTCTTGATTTTAATCTTTATATTATGGTGGATTTTTTTATTGGTAGGGTATTATTTTGATATCAAATATGTATCTTAAAATCTGATATAAAAGAGTGTAATTTTCATCCACTTTATACAAGTTGTGGTCTTTTTTCTCTCTTTTGAAAATACTATTTTATCTTGATTTTAATCGTTTAAGGTTATGTCGAGTTGAGTTTGTTTTGAGGGATTGAATCAATTATTAAGATTTGTTCAATGCTCACAAGTTTAATTTAGTATTGGATTCTAATTCGTTGTCGTGAATGGTTTGCATGAATTAGTAATGAAGTGTTCAATTATGTTTATTTAATTTTGTACTTGTCTAATTTTAACCCTGTATTATTTGCCACATGTTGCCACACAAACGAATATTCCTCAATATGCTTCCTTAGTGGAACTGTTACGGACAAACAGAGGTCCAACGAAATAATGATATATGTTATGATACTGTTAAACATATAGTACTAGTAGACGAGAAATGTCATGATGAACTTCAAAATCTGAAGACCTCCGGAAAAACTAGAACTTGACCTTATAGTGACGTGACTCCGAAGTCACCACATTATGAGATCTGTCCAATCTAATCTTAACTTATTCTGGAGGTATGTAATCCCGAAATCTATTTGGGAACTATAATGGATGTACTCGACCCTAATGTCAGTACTACGAAGTGCATGATGTCACATATCACAATTCAAGATTAGTGGATTTTAATGGCAATCCACTTAACTTAACATGCAAGGTTAATTTAACATGTATAATAACATGTGTAATCACACCTAATACTATATTTCAACATATCTTATGATAAGTGTATCTCATGCAATCAAGAGCAGTTCAGCGATGAAAAAGTGTCAACTGGAGATTGAAATCTCCACGCACACAAGACTATATAAACCAATGAGATATCAAAGAAAATGTGACTTTTTAAGAGAAAAAAATTAAATTTTAACAAACATAAATAAATAGTTAGTTAATAATTGCATTCATAAAAAAATAGAAGGAAGATTCTAACCATATCATACATACATTTGCAGGCATACTGTAGGAGCGAAGCAGGATTTCCCGCTATGCCTATGACTTTGGCGATCACGATACTATTGAGTCTGTAACTCGTAGATAAGTACAATTAGCCCACGGGGGACTAATCGGAGAATTAAGAAGTTGCCACCGAATATGTAAATTCCTATTCTCTAAAGTTTTGATTGCTCACTTTTAGGGATTGTAATATCCGGAACTAGACTCCGATCCATGTGAATCCAGATCTAGATATGTTTTGTTGGATCATGGTCTTTATCCAAATATGAAAAAAATATCTAGATCCAGATGCAATTATACCCAATTCGTATCCAAAAATATATATTTTCAAATAATTTTTCAGTTATATTTGCATAAAAATTAATAACATTCTTCAAACTGGTCTTGTAATTTTCAAACTCGCGTGAATTCGGATCCATAAATCTGAATTTTTTTTATCCTTTTTTGATTACAATGAAATTACGAACCCACGTGGATCCAGATACAGTATACCTGACTGAATCCATAAATCTAGATTTTTTTTCTTTTTTCAATTATAATTGTGTAAAATTAATAAAATTCTTGACTGGGTCCATGGACCCGCGTGGATCCAAGTATACACAGCGAATTCAAAAATTCAGTTTTTAATACATTTTTTCAAATTATATTTTTGTAAAATTAATAAAATTATTGACCCGATCTTGAAAATCCGAATCGAGTAGATCCAGATATACATAGAGTGGATTCAAAATTCTAGATTTTTTTAACATTTTTTCAATTATTTGTATATAAAATTAATAAAATTATTGTATGATTCTTGAAATTCTAGACCCAAGTTGATCTAGATCCGGGTATACTCGGACTGAATATAGAAATTCAAATTTTTAAAATAATTTTCAATTATTTATATAAAATTAATAAAAATCTTGACCCGGGTGAATAAAACTTCAGGTCCCGAATTCCTCCATCCGGATCCAGAAATTTTAATTTCGAAATCGGGTATTTATGAACCCGAGTCATATGGGTCCATGTGGATCTGAACATGACTCGGTCTTTTTGCGATCCATACTTCTAATCACCACTAAATATTTTTTTCAAAATTATTAGATGTTCCAAATATTTGAGAATATTTTTCTAAAAATATTTACAAACGATGATTTAACACCAAATTTTTTTTTTTTTCCAGAAAAATGATTTTTATGGAAAATAATTTATTTAGGAATTGGTTTACGGCGGCGGAAAACAAATGACGATAAACTAGCAGCAAACGAAGAGGCAAACTGCTAACAAAAGCTAGCTGAAAAAAAGTTAGAAAGAGAGCTGCTTCACCGTACGTTATATATGTAAAAAAAATGAAGAAGTTGTGCCCATAGGGGCTTCACTAACTGGTCTTTATCCATTTTTTTTTCTAGCCTCTTGAATTCCAATTCTAGTTGAAGTATGAGATAAACAATTTGATTCCGACTTTTGCACATGGCAACGAGCTAGTTAGGTTGAAAATTTATCTGTATATAAAAATTTAATGTATCGCGCTTTTGTGAACCCTAGTCATATATAAAATTCGTTATAATTATATAAAAATACTAATATATATAATAATCTAAATATTATTTATATCGAATTTATAAATTTAAAATTATATATCAGACCATAATAGATGAAATCCCACCTCCACACCAAAATATAATAATGATAAGGATAATGGGCCATGGGGGAAGGCCGGCCCATTTAGCAAACCCTAGCAGCTAGACAAGAACGAAAAACCCTAGAAGTAACTACTAAACCCTTACTGGTCGTCCTCTTAAAAGCTTTTGCTGATATAAATACCCCTCGCTTCTTCTTCTTCTTCTTCTTCTTTCTTTTTGAGTCTCTGTTTCTCTCAAGCGCAGCAAAACCCAGTTGAAGTCGTAGGCAAGCAAAAGCTTTTGCTGCCACCAAAAAAAAAAAAAAAAAATGTTAGTTTTATTCGAGACTCCTGCGGTAACGCCCTTTTTAAAGTATTGGATGAAGGCAAGCTCTCCAAAGTTGAGGTATAATCTTCTTACTTCATATAACCCTGATTTTTTTTTTTGAAACCCGCATTATGGTTTCATCAAAATAAGCAATCACTGGAACTTTGAGAAGAGACTAATGTTTACTTAAGGAATTCTTTTCTTTTTCTCTAACGGAAATGCAATTTAATGTGTTTTATATAACTATGTGATTTTGAATGTTATGTAATTACAATAGGAATTAGGACAGTTTCTCCATGATCATATTGTGTTTATGTCCAATCTCGATTTGTTTTTACTATGTTCTTACTTGATATTAACTTATGTCGCGGCAGAGTTTGTGGCAAGAGTTTAACAACCCGGAGTCTGCGAGACAGTTAATTTCCCTTTCCCCTCCTTTATGCCAAATATTTTTTAAGCTTGGAGCTCTTTATATCAAATGATTGGAACATATTAGAATTTTATTGGCTGAAAGTTTATTTGGCAAAAGTTGAGAGCTCTTTTTATTGGGCGTAATTTACTCTGTGTTTTTCTTGCACTATGCTTATTGTTTAGAGATAAAAAAACTAAATTACTTGGTATCTACAACAGATAGTGAAACTAAAAGCCTTTTCGAAGTTTGAGAATACATCAGAAGCTCTGAAAGCAGCTACATGTTTGCTGGAAAGCAAACCCAGCAAAGATTTACGTAAATTCCTGCAGGCTCACTGTGATGGTGAAACATTAGCCGTGGCTGATTCCAAGCTTGGAAATGCAATCAAGGACAAACTGGTCAGTTGTTTTTGTTCTATCTATCTAGTGAAACTTTTACTATGATAGTAGTCTTTTATGCTGTTTGCTTTTTGGATTGTCTTACAGTCGATTTTTTTCTTTTGCAGAAAATAGAATGTGTTCACAACAATGCTGTGATGGAGTTGATGAGAGGTGTGAGGAGTCAGTTGACAGAACTCATATCAGGTTTAGCTGTTCAAGATCTTCACCAATGAGCTTAGGTTTATCTCATAGTTTGTCTAGATACAAGCTCAAGTTCAGTGCTGACAAGGTACTTTCTATATGTTAAATTGATGATATCTTAACAACTAAACAACTGACCAATGCTAATTTTATCATGATACATAATGTGGACATTTCTCTTTGTTGGCTACGTAAAGTCGTAAACTAGGCATTGTCAGTGTCTGGAGTCCAGATATAAAAGACTAACTCTAACAAACCCAGTTTTTTCTAATATAAAAAATAAAGCAACAGAGAAAAGAATTGGATGATTTTGAATTCCACAAACTATCTAAGTTAATGAAGTTATTTCAGTTGACCTGTGGGTGGGTTAGGGTATTGAAAAGGATTTATATCTCGTGTTTTGCAACCTGATTACTGAGTCTGTGTGTGTATGGCCTTTGCTCACCTTACGTTTACGTATATGTCTTTTTTGTGTAAATCTTTTTATATTTCACCACTTTCTTTTCTAAGTGAATTATTTGCCTTTTGTCCACAAAGTGCCAGCAAGGAATAGCCCTATTATCACCTCTTTCTATTTTGAGGAATCAATTCTTTTTTAAGGACAGTTTGGTCCTGGATGAAGTACTTGTTCTGATTGAAGTGTTAATATTTTTGCTTTTCATTAAAATTCCATCTCTGATCTTGTGGGTAAAATGTTCACTGTTGTCTACTTTGGCAGGCATTGGTTTTGAGTTTTTGATTGTTAGATAACATAATGGTCTTTCAGTCTAATCTCTTACGTGACTTGGGAGTTGGGGCTAAAATTGTAGTATTTTTTTTCTTGTTTTAGGTGGATACAATGATCATTCAGGCAATTGGTTTGCTTGACGATCTTGATAAAGAGCTCAATACATATGCCATGCGTGTACGCGAGTGGTATGGATGGCATTTTCCAGAGCTTGCAAAAATTCCCAGGACAATATCCTATATGCTAAAGCAGTGAAGTTGATGGGCGATCGCACTAATGCTGCAAAGCTTGACTTTTCTGGGAGTCGGATAGATTTACCTTATAGTAATTACATGATGATCTTGTGTTGATGATGGCATGGTGCCTAGGTCATTTGTAGAACCTATCTATTCACATGTACCTTGTCCTGTGTGTTTGTCCTAAATTTAGGATTACGCACCATATTGGCTGTTGGCTACTCCTAACTAAACCATCTTTGTTTAAGAGTTTTTTTATGGTGTATTAGTATCATAGTTAAGTGAATAAACCTTGTGCTGATGGCAAAAATTTAAAGTTCTGCCAATAACGCCCATGGTAATTTTTTCCTCTAGAAGATATTCATCACTTATTTTTTTCTTCTGATATTTACAGATTTTACCAGAAGAAGTCGAGGCAGAATTGAAAGAGGCAGCTATGATTTCCATGGGAACGGAAGTTAGTGATCTTGATTTGTTGAATATTAAAGAACTCTGTAACCAGGTTCTGTCTCTTGCTGAGTACAGAGCTCAACTGTATGACTATCTAAAAAGTAGAATGAATACAGTGGCTCCAAATTTGACTGCTCTTGTTGGAGAGCTTGTTGGAGCTCGTCTCATCGCCCATGGAGGCAGTTTGTTGAATCTTGCAAAGCAGCCTGGGAGTACTGTTCAGATTCTTGGCGCAGAAAAGGCTCTCTTCAGAGCACTGAAGACTAAGCATGCAACTCCCAAGTATGGGCTTATCTACCATGCATCCCTTATTGGTCAGGCAGCCCCAAAGCATAAGGGAAAAATTTCCCGGTCGCTTGCTTCCAAAACTGCATTAGCAATTCGATATGATGCTCTTGGAGATGGCCAAGATAATTCTAGGGACTGGAGAATCGCGCCAAGGTATTTGCCAAAGCTTTTGGTTTTATTTTCGCCTATGTTTTTGTTATGAAAAAGAGTCTCACACACAATTATTGCAGCTTGAAGCACGGCTAAGGAATCTTGAAGGCAGAGAATTAGGTCGTGCTGCTGGGTCTGCTAAAGGAAAGCCTAAGATTGAAGTGTATGACAAGGACCGAAAGAAGGGGCCCGGGGCAATGATAACTGCTGCCAAGGTCTGCCTTTTATTTATTTATTTATTTTGTTAAATTAATTTTCTTTTTGGTTCTCTTATTGAAATATTTGTTTGTTTTTCTGCTTTTTGCAGACTTATAATCCTGCAGCAGATTCCATTCTTGGTCTAATGGAAAATGCTGCTGATGGAAATGAGGAAGAAAAACCAATAGAGGAGGTTACTGTCGGTGAAGAGAAGAAAGAAAAGAAAAAGAGAAAGAGCAAGAAAGCTAATGACGAGGATGCAAATGGCAATGCCGGGGCAGATAATGGAGATTCGGTTAGAAAGGAAAAGAAGAAAAAGAGAAAACAAGTAGTTGAGGCCGTTAGTGAGAATGTTGAGGCAGGGGAGAAGAAGAAAAAGAAGAGAAAGCATTCTGAAGATAATGAAGAAGAGTCGGAAGTGCCAAGTAAGAAGGAGAAGAAAAAGAAAAAGAAAAACGAGGATTGATAATTTCTGGGCAGTTTTGGTGACAGGCAACACAACGATTTTGGATGATCAAGACATGAATAGGTACTTCTTCTATATGTAAAATTTAGTTTTTGTTCACTTCTTTTTTGTTTTTTACATTTTCCCGGATTCTATTGTAGCTTTTTTAGCTTAATCTTTTCATTTTAGTGTATTTTTCAAGTAACAATGGGTGTAATTTGGAAGGATATCCATTAAGAATTTGTTATTACACCCATATTTTGCTATCTACTTAGTATTTTTGAAATGTTTTGTGGACTGATCCTGCTAAGATCGTCTCTCAGTTTTATTTTTCAGGCAACAGTGTCAGTTGAATCACTAGTTTAGATGTAATCCAACAAAAACTAGCTTAGCTTGATCCGCTAAAAAAAAGGGTATATTATTGACGGAAAAATATTCATCAGTAAACAGCTAGTGGTTAAATTGGATTAGAGAGACAGCCTCAAACTTAGGCTTTCACTTTTAGAGTAGAACTTGAAACATGAAAATTAGGATGGTAAATAAACCGAATCGTTGGTGAATATCTCGAGCTTGAGTTGTATTTCGCTTGGTTTTGAGACTGATTCCTTTAATTAATGTGTTATTCGAATTTGTAGAAAAAATAGTTGATTACTAAACGAGAGTGACTCGTATAAGTTCGATTCAATTCGTTTTTGACTTGTGAATATTATTTGAAATAGAATCGACTTGATATATACGAGTTCAATTCGATTCGTTTTTGACTTGTGAATATTATTTGAAATAGAATCGACTTGATATATATATATGTGTGTGTGGGAGAGAGAGAAAGCTACTCTAACTCGAAAATAATAGCTTAATTACTAATCGAGACTGACTCGCAAAAGATCTATTCGGCTCATTTTTGACTCGCAAACACTATTCAAAATATACTCGACTCAGATTGTATTGATGACATTATTTAAAATTTGATTAAGTAAATAAAAAATAAAAATTGAATTTTTTAAACTAATTGAGTTGAGTCGAGTCGAACAATCATTTAATAATCGAATTCGAGCCGAATATTTTCTTAACGAGTCGAGTTTAAATAACATATGTAAAGCTCGATTCGAGCTCGAGAAATACTTATCGAGCCAAGCTGAGTCGAGCCTAACGCTACTTGGTTCGACTCGACTCGATTACACCCCTATTGGAAACCATCAAGACTATGGAATGTTTTTTTAAGTAAACTAATATAGATATAGATAGATAAATATGTATATAAATTTTTTTTTTAAATAATAATAATAATAATAATATATAATAATAATTGTAATAATTAATAGGGGTTGTTCAGGGTCGGGTTTTTTAAATTTTGTGAGACCCTATCGGGTCGGGTCACGTGGAAGTCGGGTCGCGGGTCGGGTCACGCGGAGATGAAATCCGATCGGGTTCGGGTTGGGTGGGGTCGGCAAAAAAGATAATTTTTTTAAATGATTTAATTTTTTGAAATGTAAATATTAGTTATTTTATGTCCCAAAAATTATCATATATATATAAAATTTTAATACAATAAAAGTAATAAATAAATGAAAAAATAGTAAAAACTTTGAAAAAAATAATAAATTTTTAGAAAAATAATAAATTTTTAGAAAAATAATAAAAATATTATAAGGTTGAGTCGGGTCGGGGTTTTAGTATCAAATCCGTTGCCCAACCGAAAATTTCAGGTCGGTGAATTTTTTTTTTAATTTTTTTTAAACCCGCGCGGGTCGGTCGGGTCGCGGGTTGACCCGATCCTATGAACACCCCTAATAATTAATATAAAATTCTTGTATTTTATATACATATATTAATTTATTTAATGAAAATAACAATAATAAATAATGACGCAACATAATAAGAAGTAAAAACACTCTTACAATAAGGAAATCCGTAACAATTAAAGCAAATCATCTTATTCATGGACGAAAAGTTACGTTCAATTTAAATTGGTCTGTTCCTTTGATAAATCTCCATTGATATTTCATCACTAATGCATGAAACCATCATAACTCTGGTAAATTGCTTATACTAACTGCCATAATGAACCCTTTTTTTTTTAGGATAAGATAAGTATATTGACCCAAAAAACTATAAGAGCATGTAAAAATATCGAAACCCATCAGCCTATCCTGAGTATAAAGGCCCCACATAACACATGATGAAAATATATATTTGGCTAAACTATGGGCACTTTTATAGTTATCCGTAATATAACTTATGATTTTTGAACTCCCACTAATAAATAAGTGAGTATAAGTATAAAATAAAAAAAATCGAAAGATAAAATACAAAAAACATAAAAGATAAATAAATGTTAGTAAATATCTATTATTTTAATAGGTTATATTATAAATCTCTCTTGAACTCCTACTAAAAAATAAGTTGTAATAATTCCTTAGTGAAAAATATAATTTAGTGACTTATGGTAGTACAAGCATATATTTGTTTAGGTCAAAGATACTTTTATAGTTAAATTTAATATATTTTATGACTTTTGATCTCTCACTAATAATAAGTAGTTCATATAAAATTAAAATATCCAAAAGATAAAAGACAAAAAAAAAATAGTATATGTAAATATTGAAATTACCTACAAGCATACAAACAATAGCAATTATATCAAAGATGGAGGTGAATTGGGTATAGTGATAAAATATTGCTGAATTAAAATCTTTTCAATTTTAAGCTACTTAGTTAGTAGCCTTACCGATTAAACTTAGAAATCAATTTCCTCAATTAACATATTCAATAATGATAAGATTTATATATGATATAGAAAGATAATATAAAACATGCAATATGTAAATGAGATAGGGATAGAGAAATTGACACCGGATTTATATTGGTTCGACCAACTCATTGCTTACGTCCACTACTCCAGCTACGCTTGAAGCTTTCCACTATGTTAAAAAATATGCACTTTACACCGAGAGTTTTCTAGGTTCACTCTCAAACCTTACAATAGATGTCTTTGATATAGGCTCATCTTATCCCTTTACATAAATCCACCATTGAGAATATACTCACTCACACAGGTGATTTTCACACAAGTGTTTGATAATATAAAGTTTACAACAATAATTTAGGTACTCACAAAAGATTACAAAGAAGATTTAAATGTGAGTATCTCACACTACAAGAAAATACAGAATTAGCGACGAAAATTAGCGACGGAATAATATGAAGATGAAGTATGAGCTTTTTCAAATGTAGAGAGTGTAAGATGAGAGATTTGAAAAACTCTATTTGAAAGTGTTTGAAGCTTGTTTGTGTATTCCAAAGATGTATGAAAATGATTTTTTGCTTTGAATATATTTCCAAAAATATTTCCCTTTGCAAAAATGAAACCAAGCTTCAATTTATAGGCTTAAAACTGAATATGCTTATTTTTCTGTTCTGAGGCGATATGCTGGTCTACAGTACCAGTATGTCGGCCTGACATCAAGAAACGAAATATGATTGTTGTGTTCTTAAACGTTGAAAAGAGACCAGTATGAAGACCGTTATGGACACCGATATGATTTAGCTCGGTTCTAGAATGTATGAAAACTTCAGGTATGACCGGTATGATGACCAATATGCATGTCTTAGTAAGTTTCTGATGACCAGTCAACCTTGACAGCATTCGGTATTTTGGTCATAACTTACTTTAGAAAATTCCAAATCAATCTCCGTAAATTTCTACATAAACTAGAAACATATAGCTATCATTTGTAAAAAAAAAAAAAGCCTAAAAAATCGTAAAATGAATTTTATGGAATTTTTCTAAATTGATAGGGTGCACAACACGCTCATTCTGAACATGTTATAGTAATATGACTCTATCATAAGTTCTAGATATCAGAATTGTGTTCCATTTGATTCGTAGCAACCTAGAGGCACATATATATCTAATGGTATATTATTTGAAATTAATTCATCCATTTGCTAATTTTTCTAAGCCATCTTCAGAAGCATTTGATGCGTTGAAATTCATTTTGGTGCAAATAGTGTGCAAATGACTTCTTAAGCATTCTAAGCCAATTTAAATATAAGTGATGCAAAATGTATGATTTCTAAGAGCTTTAAAATATTTGAATAAACTCACTTATAATTAGTTTTAACTCTTAATCATCATATTTGATCTTCATCTTGTTTGGCTCTTATTTTGGATTTTTTATCATCTTTTTGGCTCTTGATCATCTTCTAGCTCATTTTGGCTCTTCATCAATATTTTGGCTTCAATTGGCCTCATCGAACTTGATTTGCTAATATGTAGACGTTTTGACACCATCAAAACTAAGTCACTAACCAAAGTCTTCATGCCTTTGAGCTTCTTATCTTTGAGCCTTTTTGCGTTATTGACATCATCAAAATCATAAATTAACAAATAATTATTATTTTTAATAGGTTATGCTATTATGCTAGTAATGACTCTTAACTATAACTAATAAGTAAGTTGTAATAATTCCTTACTGAAAAAAGAATATAATAACTCGTGGTTTTCTCAAAATATCATAACATTTATTAAATACCTATTAATTATAATTTATTATTAGTGACACATGGTTTGCTTGACATGTCATAACATTTAATAAATGCAATCAAAATTAGTATCTTTCAATAATTAATAAAGAAAATAAATAGTTTCGGTTGGAATCATCCGGTTTTTTCGGTTCGGCTAGGGTAGAACCCTAACCGAACCTAAAAACTCCATTTCCGCTTCTGGAACCGGAACCGGGGATTCCTCTCGGTCTGGTTCTGATTCTGAACCAGAACTGTGGTCAGATCTAGTTATAACCGAAACTACCACACATTATCTAAAACACTAATAAAACTAATCACAGACATATCTAATATGAATGTCACAAAGTCAATCTCATCCATCAACAGAAACAGAAAACGTAAAGTGAATTCTATACAGTCAATCTTATGTACCATCAGAAATAGAAATCATATTACAAATCTCATACAATCGATCTTATTCATTATTAGAAACAAAAAACATAATACGATTTCTATACAGTCGATCTCATTCATTATCAGGAACATAAATCATGATATAAATTCCATACAACCAACCTCATTCATCATCAGAAACGTAGTACGAGCACCGTGACGAAAATGGGTCGTGCCATTTCAGATGGATGGACCCTATACGAGCACTACGACGGGTCAAAATCATTAAAATAAATAAAACGTAGTACTAGCACCGTGACAAAAATATATCATATCATATCGTAAACGAAATCTGATATATCTTAATCAGAAGAAAGTTTTACTAAAAGAAAATTCTTCAATTTTTTTTCAGAAAACCATAAAACACGGATATTCTTTGTTGAAAATGAAATCAAATCTAAAATTATTATCATCTTAAATTTGTATCGAGCGTCTAGGAACCAACTCAACTGGACAAATAAATCAAGCATCCAATGTCCGAGTAGCGGGCAAAGATCGGACATTGTACGAATCAAGACCATATTGACAGATGGAGGCGGGTCGGTCCACTGCAGTTGGATAAGACTCTATACAAGCACCACAATGGTTTCAAAAACATAAATAAAAATGTAGTATATGTACCATAGTGGAAACATATCATATCATATCAAAAATGGAATCAAAATATTTCATTTGAAAGCAAAACTTTTCAAAACGAACTTTTCAAAACACTTATTCTGAAAAACAAACAAACGAGAACATCCACACACATATCAGACTTATCACATATCACACATCAAATCTACTAACCACTGACAAATAACTCGTACATCAAGATACTATATCATTATATCACATAACACGTATCAAATCCATCATCCAGTAACAAATAATTCACACATCATAAAATGGAAACACGATGTCGTATGATTGTTCAAAAGACAGTCACACCGACATATCTCTATATGGACACACACACACACACACAAATATTTCCAATAGAAACAAACAAGCAAACAAACATACCATACATCAAGTAATCATCGCATGTAATACTTACCTGGCTTCGCGAACACTCTTGATCCTAGTCAAATCTGTCAAAATAAATTACAAAACGCGGTGAGAATCGCGGTTTGTAGAATTCCTGACTTAGCTATAACAGACTTCCGGACCTTCTCGGAACACTCCATTCAAGTCTGATTCCAACGATTTCAGTTTCGTTACTTTTAAAACATCAAATACTTCAAAACCACAACATCAAATTCAATTTTCGATCTAAAACTCAAAAATCCACCAAAAACTCCGGAAATGTTACAAACGGATATGAGACCTTTCAGATATTCCATGTTCCTTCCAAAACTAGTCAAATACTCATAATACATCATTCCAGGACAATCAGATAACTTAAATCCTCGAATTATGTATTTTCGGAAAATCTTTTGATAACACTATATAATGATCAAGACCTTTCGAAACTTTCCAGAACCATCTAAATATCATCATAACATCATAATTAACCTATATCTATCATTACATTCATCAAATCACAAATATGAACAAAATCGATTTATAGAAAACTCGCATAATTTATCGAATCGGTCCATTTCATTTCAATTTCACTTGGATTCTACTAATAGCACAAATCTTATACATTCTAGCTTCTTCAATTCATTATATATCAACAAATTACTCTAAAGACACTATTGGAAGCATTAAAACATAATATTTTTAACTTGAAAAATATAAAATTCTATCGGGATGTCACAATGAGATTCTGATCCAATGTTCCCATGAATGCGTTAGAATCGACGAAATTCGAATTAGAGCTACTTCGCAAATGGGTTTCACTATTCACCATTTATTTCTTCATCATTTTGCATAAAATCGAATGTCGTTCGATAAAATCGACACCGCAACCTCGTAGTACGTTCTAACGGCTTTGATTTGGTGGGTGGATTACTTCGCGAAATGAAGCAACGAGCCATGACCAAGCTATGGTGTTGCACGCGTCTTTCCCTCTCTTTCTCGCCGTTGCCGGCAGTGGTTGGCTTGCCACCGGCCACCGCTGAACTGGGGGAAACCGGCGCACCGGCCGGTGACACCGTGCTGATCGATGATGGTGGCAGCCAATGCCACCTCTCTCATGCGTCTAAGGAAGGGTTGGGTGGGGAAGTGGGTGTAACTCTTTCCATTTGGTAATTTATGGAAACTTAGGGTATTTATAGAAAAACTTTTTGAAATTTACAAAAACCTATGAAATTACAGTTTGGTCCATGATAATGTACACTTTCGGAAATTCACATTTTTGAGGCCATTTTAATGTCAAATTTTGAAAAATGTTCAACACGAAAGTTGCTCGTCTTCGAAAAATATTTCCAACAGTTAAGAATTAGCTCAATCGGAGTTTGTTTGGTATTTCTATAATCGAAATAACGAAACTTACTCATATAAAAAAATATCCAAAAATCTACGTAACCGATCCTTTCGAATTACCTAATTTCCAAAGTTTCAAAACACCACTTCAAGATATTTCAACATATTTTCAATGTTATTCCGAAAATTTGGGATATTATACTTTTTCAATGAATCAAGATTCATCCTCTCATTCTTTCTTCTTTGTTCTTTTCACTTCAAGTGATTTAATTTCTAATTATATGTTAACACGTCGATGTCATGTTTTATCAATATTAGATACACGCTTGACATTAATCGCTAATTAAACTTATGTTAATTTAAGTGGGAAATGATTATGACATTAATCACACTTGTTATTCGTGGTGGTCTTAAGTACTTACAGATCTTGTACTTCATCACAGAACACGTCAATGGTGTCTTGTTGTATCAATATTAGATACATGCTTGATATTTATCGCTAATTAAACTTACATGTTAATTTAAGTGGGAAATGATTATGCCATTAATCACACTTGTCATTCGCAGTGGTCTTAAGTACTACGGATCTTGTACTTCATTACGGAGCCCCGTGAGTAATTTCCGAAACTCCTTAATGAAGTCATTCAAGAGCTCATTTACTTCGGAAGATCATTATATTGGATCTTTATAATGAGTTTCCTCCGGAGTACATTCTCTCTAGAGTGGGTTCCTCCCAAAATGATATCATATCGGAGGATAAATCACGTGTTTCCCATATTCTATGTGCTTTCTTTGGTATTAGGGTATTCCACAGTGTTATTACTTTTGCACGTGAATAATTTGTGCCATGTGACGTAAATGTGATACGTGTTTGAATATCATTGGGCTTCTTTCACTAAAGAAACTTGCTAGGGATGCTTTGTTTGAATTTGAATATAATATTATATAATGCATTATTACATTATAAATATTACAATTTGCTATTTTAGTGTTCTAAATAATTAACAGTATGCCTTCTTGCATTATGTTACAAATAGAATTTAAGTGTGATATTTATAAATATTAACGGCAATATGGAAAATGATACATTTTTTGTAACTATAATATTTCAAATGCTCTTGTGATGTCATTAATTTTTTAACTCTGTTAAAAGTATTGTGGAAAGTGATACCGTATTTAAATTTCAGATGGAAAATTAGAAACTTTAAAATTTTCGGAATTTTTTTAGATTTAAGTCTAACTTCAGGTTGATGAATAAATGGATTATTTATTTATTTCAATAATAGTATAAACATTATTTATTTATTTTTTTCACATTAAATTATAATTAATTTATTATAACAAATGAAGTTTATTTAATTATGGGTCAAAGGAGAATTGTCAACTCTTTATTATAAGAAGGAAATAGCCAATGCTTGGCAATTTCCAATTTGATGATTAATAAAACCATGTATTAGCCGTTAGTCACCTCAACTGAACAACCCCACCTACTTGTTTGACCACAGCCACCAATAGAAACAAACCATTTTCTTTTCGGAAATTATCGGGCAAAAATTCGAAAATATTATAATATTTTTCATTTTAATATTTTTCATATTATAAAAATATGTATTTTTTATTTTAAAGTATAAAAATGCATCACATTCCACCCGAAACGTGCAAAAAAATATCATTTTCCACCTTAAAAGATGGAATTTGATACACTTTTGAAATTTTTGGGTGCAAAAATGATAAAAGAACAAATATTATAATATTTTCGTATTTTTATCTTATTTAAGATGGACCGAAAATAATTTCCTTTTATTTTAATATACAATTTACTGAATGTTGCTTATTAACTTTCCTCTCCTTCCTATCTGGGTTTGAAATCCAAATCTTTTATTTTAACTCAAAAGATTTTATCAACTAAATTAATTTATACTCCTGATATATAATTGAGTTATATTACTGATATATAGTTAGGATCCATATTTCGTATCTCAAATGATTTAGCATGTGACTTTATATGATAGGTGGCTAATATTATCGCTTTAATTGTGGGAAAAAAAATCAAATAACACACAACACATATTAAATAATGATTAATGACACTTCACTTAGGATATAATGATTAAGTATAGTATTACACTATATAGTTTACTGATATTACAATAAAAAATTTATCAAAATCTTAAATAATTAATTATGTGACTTTGAATATCTACATCTAAAATAATTAGTGTTGCTACCTAAAAATCGTGAAAAGCTCATCGCAACAACTAGCTATCTAAACTCAAAACTTATGTTTTAAAATAATAATTTTTTTTAATTAAGTCCCTCGGAGGGAGAGATAATACATACTTTATTAAATAATGAGATAATTTTCTATATTCATTGGTTGAATGTGTCGGTACGGATATTGATATTATTATTCAAATAAAAATAAAATCCATATATAAATAGAGACCTATACAAGAGCCCGCAAGGTTAAGTTTCGTATACGTTGATTTAACGGAACAAATATCATATTGGATCCATTTTCATCCCTACAAAATAATACAAGAGAGAGAAAAAGAGGCATGAGCCACATTTTCAAAGTCAAAAACAAACCACGTTCCTATGATGCTCTTTAGATAAAAAATGATCACCATAATAAAGAAGGGCGTTGAAAAATTGTGAAAGGGGGGACCATTCTCCTTTTCGAATTAGTCAAATTCATCTTATATGAATATGATGGACATAAACTTCAATCAACGATCCATATCTCTTACTTGTATTAACGTCATAATTAATAATATTCCATAATTACGTACATTTTCTGATTTTTAATGGAAAATATCAATTGGGTGATCTTATTTTATAAGAAAAATTACAACCTAAATGATTTCAACTCAACCAAGATATATAGTTAAGGTCGTGTTATTAACTCATGGATTATGGGGAAGTGGGTTGGAATGTTAAGTGGGGATTCTCTCATTATAGCCCAACATGAGGGAAAGATAATTGAAAATAGCTTTTCCTTAGAAGAAAATAGGATCGGCTAACATTGATGATTAATTCTAACAAAAAATAAAAGAAAAAAAGAAAGCTAGTTGCAATTTTTGAAAATAAGAGGAGTTTGAATACTTTGAACCAATTTTATAATTTGTAGGAAAGGTTCATGGTAAGAACTAAGAAGCAAGAAAGAAGAAACTTGGCAAGTGAAGTGAAGTGAAGATGGTCAAAGTCAGAGCAAAACCCTAAAATGTAAATGCATGCAGCCAAGAAGAAAAAGATAAAGAGTTAGGAAAAATTTACAATGATATCTATTTGGTCGGTTGCTTGCTTGCTTTTTATTGCTATCGCTTACTCTAGCACTTGCGTCTTGGCTTTTTCCTTCTAATGTTAATGAAGAAAAAAAAAAGAATTCAAGAGCCAATAATGTGTTATTTAAATGGGTATTGTATCTTGGCTTTTGATGATCAGTTTGAATATGTACACAGTATATGATTCTCTTTTATCTCTTATAAGTTTAAGAATTTAGGACAATTGAAAATTTTACCAACTCTATTTAAATTTGGAATAAATAATTTGGCGGCGCGGTTCGTCCAACCATGTAATAGGGCATTGTCCTCTTTTTGACATTTGTTTTTTTATAGTAGAGTGGCAGGTGCTAGTTGTTGACATTATGCCCTGAACCAGACAGGTGACAGATTCCGGTGGAGATTTTTCCTCCTTAATGAATGGCTTTATGGAGATTTCGTTAGATCTAAGATGAGCGAATATTCTGATGCTAATGATATTATTGTGTAGATTCTAACGTACCAAACATAATACGAAGTTCATCGGAACATGGTTGTGGTCAGTGGTGGTAGTAGCGGTTTACAATTGCCTGCACAAGGATATGGTAATCAGTGATAAATATAATGGCAATTGATAATAAAATATTAATTTATTAATTAAAATAAATTAAAATTATTAATATATTTTTTTTTGGAATATCGGAGAAACCCCACGTCATCTATATCGGGGTCGAATGATGTGTGGGTAAATCAATATTATCCTACACTCTTACAATAGTGCCACACATGACTTAAATCTAGGAATTCAAGGTTCTAAGCTCAAATAGCTGGAGTACGTCTATTGGAGATAATTTTTTTGTCAGTGAACCGAATTGAAATGTTGTTTGGAGTCCGGATTAGATTGCAAAAAGAAAAGAGGCCAAAGCCAAAAAAGTAAACCAAGAGAAGAGGGTGTTAAATTACAGTTGTGTCCTGTCGTGACTTGACTTTGTCCTTCTTGTTTTGTTTTCTTTGCAGATATTGAGGTACAGAGAACATCCCCTCTTTCATTTCTGTTTAATTAAATCTTTGCTATAAGTGTGTTTTTTTTATTATTTAAGGCTCATGTTATTATATATTTTTCCATTTTCATTTTCTTGGCTGCAGATTTTTTGTGGGTTTTGATTAAACTGTGGGATTGTTTTGACCTGCTTTAGCTTTTTTGTTATAGAACAGGTTAGTAGTCTCGTGCTTGGTATTCTCATTCTCGTGTTCAAATGTTTTAAATTTTATGGCCAAGTATCTAATCTGCTGTAAATAGAACAATTTTTATGGAAATTATGAACAATATTTGTGTGGATTTTGATTTTGTTTTAATTGATCAACTTGCTTCTTGTTGATTTTTATTTTATTTTATTTTTGATGTGGGCTACTTTAATTTATTTCCTTTTCTTTTTTCAACTCTAACTAAAGAAGGAAAATTTTCAAAAGTTAAAGCTGTGCTACTTTGGAGTCCATGTGAGCCTACTGCTTTTATTGCCGTTTTTTTTTTTTCATATTTTGGTGCCTTTTCTGTTCTTTTACTCTACCTTCAGTTTTTTGTTAATCAGATTTGTGGGAGGAGCTGAGTTGCTTGCTTTTTTTTTTGTTTTGTTTATGTGCAGCCATATGTACATGACTTGTGGAATATAATTTATGAAAAGTATTCGACAGGGAGATATACATATATTAGTACTTTGTTTGTGAATAAATTATAAGATGTCATTCCGTAGCATAGTACGTGATGTAAGAGATAGTTTTGGGAGTTTATCTAGACGGGGTTTTGATGTTAGATTGACTGGCCATCATAGAGGTAAATCCCATAGTTTGTTACACGATGACCAACCTATTGTAATTCAAAGTAGTTGTTGGGCTAGTCTCCCACCGGAGCTTCTTTGTGATGTAATCAAGAGGTTGGAGGAGAGTGAGAATTCTTGGCCTTCTCGAAAACATGTTGTTGCATGCGCATCCGTTTGCCGTTCTTGGAGGGCTATGTGCAAAGAAATTGTTAGAAGTCCAGAGTTCTGTGGGAAGCTCACTTTCCCAGTGTCGCTGAAGCAGGTAGTATTTGTCTCGTTTGTTTAAAGGCTAGTGATTTTTAAATGTACTTTTAAAACTCTTATGATCTTGAAGAGAATTATTTCTAATTCCTTTTGACTTTCATTTTTCAGCCTGGGCCACGTGACGGAACCATTCAATGTTTCATTAAGAGGGACAAATCTAATTTAACATATCGCCTTTTTTTGTGTCTCAGCCCTGGTGAGCAGATTCCTTCTAGTTTGTTATATAATGTTGATTGCATGATCTTGTTTGCCATCTGCATTAGGTTCTTGATTAATTTTCAATGATTGGCCTATGCATATATTTAACAAGAAGACTAGTTGCATTTAATGATTTTCTGTTTTAGGATTATTATGTTGAATGCTTAATTCTGCATCTGTACAGATGTATTTCAGTATATTACTTTAATTATTCCAAATCTGTACTGGGTAGCATACTGTCCGCCCAAACTTGCGCACACGTAAGGCTAGATAGGGTTTGGCCGTGAACCTCATCCCTAGTGAATTGCTTCAGTTGAGATACGGATAGAAGGAGAAAAAAGTAAAGAATCAAAATAAGCTTAGTAAAACCAGTTATTTTTAAAAGTTCTTTCTCAAATGCTTTTGTTTTGGATTCATGAATCGCTTGTTGTCTTTTGCATGGGTCACGATTTAATCTCAAATGCTCCCTTTCTGCAGTTCTGGATATAAATAACTGAACATTACATTACGCTGGACTTATATAGTTCATAATGCATGCTATCAGACTATCATTATTAAATACCATGAATAAGGCCAATTGGCAGGAGAAGATTTAAAAATAAAGAACTCTACATAACCAGCACTCATAATGTTTGGTTTTAGTTTGCATAAGGTAAACAGGCTGTCCATGGAAACTAGGACAAGCAGTTCTAAACCCTAAAAGGTGTTCTAAAAGACTTCACTAAAAGGTATGACTCAGCTGAAAAATTATAAATAACAAGAGATCCTTTGGCCAAAGTACTAGGAACCTTCTCTTTCCAAGTCATTGCTGCTTCCCAACTGCTATGAATAAAGAAAAATGAGACATCTTAAAAATTCGAATAAATAGAAGCCCAAAACCTCACATTACAAAAAACAAAAATCCCTCCCTGGGATAGTGTTCGAATATTCTTTTGTCTCTATCCACAAACCCAAAGAACAGATATCACCGCTCCCATAATACAATCCCCTTCCCCAAATCTTTAAAAGATGAAAAACTCTCTAGAAAGGCCTCCTAACAAGATCGAGGTTTATCCCATAAGAGAGTTTAAAAACCTTGATGAGCTTATACCATAAAAAGTTGGCAATAGGGCAGTAAATGAAACAGTGGCATGGCAATTTGATGCGGATGCTGTTCACGCTAACACTTTCAACTTGCTCGGAACAGTGGCTTTCCAACATATGCTATATAATAAATAGAGGCACTAGAAGCTTCTATGAGGCTGATAAAGGAGGACTTGGTGGAGAAAATACCTGAATCTTCAAGGATCCAAACTCTCCTATAATTTCTCATCTAATGAACTCAATGAAGAGAAATACCCTCTAGGATCCCAAGTAAGCAGCACACTCATGAGCCTCTGTATAATTCGAGTCTCTAAAGAACATAAGATCTCAACTGCAATGAGAAGAAGAAACCACCATATCTTCCATAGGAAGGTTCTGCGTAACAGACAGCGTATAAAAGCCTAGGAAATTAGTAATAAAGAGCCGCCATGCAACCCATCTAACTTTGCACCTTCTTTTTGCCCATTACCTAAACACAATTACTTCACCTTGGTAAAGAACAAGCTGCTACCTTGTGAAATAAACATCATTGGACGTCAACAAGATCCCCAAATAACTGTATTGGAATCCTACCATTTTTATTAATACAGTATTTGCTTCCAATCACTGAAAGTAATAGATTTTTTAAAAGATCCCTCAGAAGTCACTTTCCTAGAACAGCTCTATTCCTTCTTAGTTACCTAACCAGAAAACAGTTTAGGTTTTGCTCTGTATCCTATTTTGGAAATTTAAATCCCATGTGTTGATTTCCCTTGTGGTCGATTTTTGCATTATAGCTATGGCATAAAATTTTGTCACACCTCTTCGTAGGTCGGGAGGATGTTGATCTGGTGGATGAAAGAAATTTTGAATGTCAAAAGCTCTCCAACATAGCTTGTAAATTTGTTTTTTAAATGTTTGTTCAGCTGTTGTGGGCCAACCATTAAAAGAATGTCATGCTACTTAAGAGCTATAGACTTTATTGTTCTCCTAGCTTGAAATAGTCCCTTTACGTTTATCAGACTATCCATTTTGTTTCCTCCTCGCAGCTTTGCTAGTTGAAAATGGGAAATTCCTTCTATCTGCAAAAAGGACTCGTAGAACTACTTATACAGAGTATGTAATCTCCATGGATGCTGACAACATTTCAAGATCAAGCAGCACTTATATTGGAAAGTTGAGGTTAGAATACAAAATGGAATATTTAGAACCTTTTTCTTCCTTGTCTCACCGAAGGCACAGTGCAAAGGGCTGGCAATACTTTTTGTTTTCTTTTATTTGTATTTTGGCATCAAGATATGATTAGTGTTCCTCTCTGAAATTTATTAAAAGAAGATTTTCCTCTTCTAAGAGCAGCGTCCTTTATTGTAAAGGAACCTTATTTAACCAACTGATTTAGAGGACATGTTCTATCCCTCTTTGAGACATAAATTTTACGTCATGAAGTCATCTGTTCTCCTTTACGTGAGATTTTGGCCATTCACATTTTGCCTATTAAAATTTAAAGTAATGATAATTTTGGGTGAATCAAGAGTGGGAGTAAATGAGGAGCTTGGGCCCTTCGCATCCTTATTAGTAATGAAATCCATAGATCATGTTGTCATTAAATATTTAAATGTCATTTGCCTTAAATATTGAAGATTGTGGGATAGGGTCTGTCTTTTAGATTCGCTGTGGGCTTCAGTTTCTAAAGAGTTCCAAAATTTATCTTTTTTCTTTATTCTCCTCAACTGGGAGGGGCTTTTGAGATAGGGTGTAAAGGCTGGTCACCTGGTCCAGCCTTGTAGTTATACTTTTGTATTGTACAGATAGGTTTTAGTTTTTTGCTTACTTGGTGGTCACCTGGTCGACTTCATTTTATGGATTCTTCATCATAAATACAATTTTGAGTTTCTTAAAAAAAAAAAGAGAGAGAGAGAGAAAAGAATGCCATTTGACGTGAACTTAAAATAGTGCCTTTTCATTTTATAGATTCTGGAAGTTCTGTTTTCATATGGACAAATGCCTATAAACTGGTTTCTATAATGTATTATGTTCATGTATTTAACCTTTTCATGCTGCAGGTCAAATTTCCTTGGGACAAAATTTATAATATATGACACTCAGCCGCCATATACCTCTGCTAATATTACCCCTCCGGGACGTACAAGCCGTAGATTTTATTCCAAAAAAGTCTCTCCAAAAGTCCCGAGTGGCAGTTATAACATAGCTCAAATAGCTTATGAACTGAATGTGCTTGGTACACGAGGCCCCCGAAGGATGCAATGCTTCATGCACTCAATCCCAGCCTCAGCAGTTGATGCAGGTGGTTCTGTTCCCGGCCAGCCAGAGCTGCTTCCCCGGTCTCTTGAGGACTCGTTCCGAAGCATCTCCTTCTCAAAGTCGCTTGACCATTCTATTGAGTTCAGCAGCGCACGATTTTCTGAAATTGGCGCACCTCGTGACAATGATGAGGACGGCAAAGTGAGACCCTTGGTTCTCAAAAACAAGCCCCCAAGATGGCATGAACAGTTACAGTGTTGGTGTCTCAATTTTCGTGGTCGGGTGACTGTTGCATCTGTTAAGAATTTTCAGTTGATTGCTGCCACACAGCCAGCTGCCGGAGCATCCACTGCCTCTCAACCAGCACCTCCAGAACACGATAAGATCATTCTGCAGTTCGGTAAGGTTGGGAAAGATATGTTTACTATGGACTATCGTTATCCTCTCTCTGCATTTCAGGCTTTTGCTATATGCTTGAGTAGCTTTGATACCAAACTGGCCTGTGAATAAAAAGATGGATATCTGAGTACGGCTTGTCATTGGATTATGATATTTTTCTTTACAATTTATTTTTATTTTTATTTTTATTTTGATTTTGTGAAGGATAGGTAATTGTTGTAAAATCTCTCTCAATTGTAACTCTAGTCTAGTGCATGCTGTCCTGATAACAGGAATTTCATAATTGTAAACTTTAATCTTAGTGTTACATTTGAGACATTATCTTTCATTTGTTAGTCATATTATTAATATCCATTACTATAGTGCATTGTTTTCAGGAACGGCCGGTCGAATCGGGAATCGGCAGTAAGAATTAAATCAGATGGGTTTTGGATTTTTTTGTAATAAAAAGGTTTCAAATCAATTTTTTAATAAAAAATATTTTGTTTTAATGTTAGAAATTATTAGAATTATTGTTTGTATTTTTTTTAATAAATATTGTGTAATTTTTATAATTATATATATATATATATATATTTTAAAATTTTTAATTAAATAAAATTATTTATGACATAGAGAACGACTAAAAAAAATGACGTGGGTCCCGTCCGGAGACTCGGAGCTTTAAGTTGTTTATAATAAGGTAGTGTCTTAGCCCTGTAGGGTCTCACCCTTTTTCAAATTTCTGCTTTTACTTTTAAATTCACATGGGCACGCAAGTGGGAAAAGGTTACCTTGTTATTCTTGTCTTTTTAAATTATTACTTTTCCATCCACAATTTCTTTTTTGCTTGTCATGTTATAGCAAGGATTTTTAATTTTTTAACATTTTTGAGTAATGCGGTGTGTTTTTTTTCTGTTTATATATCATTATCGGATATGATTTTTTTTTTTTTTTGGAATTATTGTAAACTCTGCCGCTAAATCACTTGATCTGGGCTTAAACATAGCAGGTAAAACCTCTGGCTGTCCCTGTCCCAGACTCTTCCAAAAAATACACCAATTGGATTCGAACCAAAATCCTGAAAGCCAGATCGTAAGCCTTATACCACCAAGTTGCGTCTTTTGGAGACTACCGGAGACAGAGCATAAATAAAAATAATATGCTAATAGATATTAAATATTAAATATTATTTTAATAAATTAATTATTCAAATTTTTTATTTATATTATAATTTTTTTTATTATATATCAAATATCAGGATATTCGAAATACTATCGATCAAAATTAATATCAGATCTCATCGATTTTATAATCTAAATGAGATAATTTGATTTATTTAATATATATATATATATATATATATATATATATATATATATATTAATTATTTGTTTGTCACTCAATTGTCAAATTATTTTTCTTATTCACATTAGAGTTTCTTTGTCATCTTTATCTCTCTTCTGAAATCATATCTCTAAGTATAAATAATTTTTAAAATACTTAATTTTCTTTCGGATGAATTTCAATGAAATTTAATATAATTTATTCAATTTAAGCTTAAATTTCATTATCTAACTTCAAATATTGACCAATCCATATTCACTTTGTAAAAACTAATAATCAAAGTTTGTGTGCTGAAGCATAACAAATAATAAAAAGTTCATAAAAAACTTATAAAAATAATTTAAAGTCCAGATTAACTTAGCAAAAATTAATAGTTATAGTTTGCATCATGAAACATAACAAATAATGAAAAGATCATGAAATTTTTCTTATAGAAATAATTTAAAGTAAAATAATAAACAACAATTAACAATAGACTCGAAATCAAATAATGGATAGGTTATGTGAACGGCTGCTATTTAGTTTTCTTTTTTTAATAAGAAATTATGTTTTATATTGTAATATGTCTCTTACTTTAATAATTTATTATTTTAATTTTATAATTTAACAATAAAAAATTAATTATAGATTTATTTTAATTTTATAATTTGATAATAAATATGAGATTTTGTTTTAATATTATAATAGATTTCTTATTTTAATAATTCTTATTTTAATTTTATAATTGAATAATAAAATATTAATTTTAGATTAGGTGCCACCTACGTTTTGTTTTTTAATTTTAATGGGAAATTATAATACGTTTTCTTATTATAATATGTTACTTATTTTAATAGTTTATCATTTTAATTTTATAATTTAAAAATATTAAATTATAATATTAATTAATTAAATTAATAGGTTTCTTATTTTAAGAGGAGATTATTATTTTAAATTGCAATAAATTTCTTATTTTAATTTTACAATTTAAAAATAAAAAATTATTTTTAAAGATATTTTAATCTTATATTTAATAATAAATATGAGATTATATTATTATATTATAATAGGTTTCTTATTCTAATAATTTATTATTTTAATTTTATAAATTAATTATAGAGATTATATGCCATATATATAT
Organism: Zanthoxylum bungeanum; assembly: GCA_019454045.1. Classification (NCBI taxonomy): domain Eukaryota; kingdom Viridiplantae; phylum Streptophyta; class Magnoliopsida; order Sapindales; family Rutaceae; genus Zanthoxylum; species Zanthoxylum bungeanum. Next base: position 60,283 of record SKCR01005165.1, on the reverse strand, counting down.
ATATATTTTTCATTTTAATGAGAAATTATAATATGTTTTTGTTAGAAATAATGGAAGCATGAACAGTAAATAACAGTAATACAAATTTGGCTTTGATAGTGTAGTCACTATCATTAAGGAATTAATGCCCCCTTTATAATGCTTCAGGGTTTATGGCAGTATCCCTCCAGGATTTCTACAAAGCTTGAACATAAATTCTAGATAGCAAATCTGGAATTTCTCACAAGAACATAAAAAAGAAGCTGTAGAGAGGAGATAAGATATTTCAGAATATAGAATTCTGGAATCTCAAAGGGATTTATAAACTGTAAGCAACCCTTGGCCTGAGACACAACCTTTTCAATTAAACTGTTAACATAAATTAATTAAAGTTGTTAATTTCGAAAAAATGTATTAATTGGTAATTAATTTTATGCCCAAGGCCCAAGTGCCCCAAGTGCCCAAGTGCCCATCTTTGACTATATAATATATAATATAAATTCATAGCCAAATTTGTATTTCCCTCCAAAATTCCCATCAATCAATTTGAATTTAGTTGGTGCAATAAATGTATTTAAACACTTATTTCCTTTTGTAACTTTTAGATGTGTGATTGCTTTATTCTCTTCTCTTCTCATAACTTAATCACTAACTATCTAACAATCCCCACTTAGTTAGTGATTATATGATTGATTTAAACTTTAATGTATATAATAGGTGTCTTTCGACTTTAATCTACTACTCGTATAAACATTTCAAGTTTTGTCGAAATTGATGGGTAGATTAATACTCTTTAAACCTTAATTCCTTAATTGACAAAATAGAAAAATTATACACATTAAACACTTAAATCAATACCACTTCTTAATATGTTCACCGTGAGCTTTAGCACAATAATATGGCATTGTGCTACCTCCTGAATTCATAAACACTTACAAAGTTTTTAAATCTCAAACTTTTGATTGAAGCGGCACCACTTCTTGTGTTTATATAGGTGAAGATTTAACCAAGTCCTTGATTTGGATTTACTTAGTTCTTAACCAAACTCTGTTTCTTCATTAAGAGTGATTTTATACTCACCATATTTTCCTTAAATACTATAATTTCTAGTACTTGTTAACTGTCACAAATTATAACTTGTTGTTACCTTTTAAACCTCTGGAATTGTTGAACAACAATAGAGGTAAGGTTCCCATTACTAGTGACATATCAAATTACCTTTAAACCCATAGCACTCGACGTGCTCATTATCATATCTCTCGAGAGTTCTTTTGTTAATGGGTCAGCAAGGTTGTCTTTGGACCTTACATAGACAACTGTGATGATACCATCAGAAATCAGTTGTCTTATGTACTCATGTCTTAAAGCAATATGTCTAGATTTTCCATTGTAAATCTTGCTAAATGCCCTAGACATAGTTGTTTCACTATCACAGTGCATAATTATTTAATTAAATTTGATTTAATTACGTCGCAACGGAAAATTCGTTAATTCAGAATTAGCGAACCCGAGCCCGAGAGTGTTTGTGGGCCCACTCGGATTTTGAATCAAGTGGGGCCCATAAGTCACATCATGTGTCACATCATTAGTCACTCAAGTGATAGAAGTCTTGTCACCTTTTTGGTGATTGACATCTTGACACTTTTGATTGATGGGAGTTGTTGGAGGCATTAATGCCTTGTACCAAATTTTGAATTTGGAAAATGGTATTTGTTTTTGGAAATCAAATACACAAAAAACACTGACCGGCGTAAACACACACGTATAACGCAAGCGTACGTATCGTTCAAGTAGTATAAAAAGTATCGATCCCACGAGGACTTAAAACCTTTTCTATTAATTTTTATGAGGTCAAATGATTACTAGTATCTAACAGGTTGTTTAATTGATTTGAAATGGCGACGATTCTAAATTTAAAGACAAGTAAATAAAATTGCTTAAAAGTAGATTTCAAGAAAATTCAATATTAAAAACTATCTAGGGTTGTGATTTATTCCAATTTTAATTAAAGATGAAGTGGTTATCTTAAAGTTGGGTAAAATATTAATTTATTAACCTGGAACTCTAGATTATGTAAAAGCCTCTTCCGATGGTCAATTACAAATACCTAGTATAATTCAATTGAACCATATGTCTATGTCAACCAAATTACCTAGATTCATTAAGATTAAGTTCCAATTATGGCTACCCCCGCCCGACAGGTATATTCCTATCCTGTAAGGAAATCTATTAAAGGGTTATCTATCCTCAAGGAAGATCGTGGGCTATTGAGTCTAAGGTCTTAAACTTAAAATCCATATGTCTAGTTCATTTTAAGTTTACCTAATCAATTTTATTAATGGCCAGTTAATAAAAAGGCTTTAAGATTAAGACTTAATAAATAAATCTTTAAATTACCCAAACTATAATCTAACCCTTATAAACCGTGATACTGAAATTCATCACAACCCTAGATGACTAATTTAGCTACGATACATAACTAGGGCTAAGAACTTAAAAGAGTTATAATAAATTTGCATAAAATAAATGCAGTAAAATAAATGCTGAAAGTGAAATAAAATAAAATTGCTAAGGTAAAAGGAATTACTTATACTATATACTAATTAGATTTCTCCCATAATATAATATAAGCTTTGCAAAACATTTCCAACCAGCCATATAGGCGGTATCTTAATTTAGTCAATTTAAAAAACAACCAGCCATAAAGGCGGAATCATTTTAACCAGCCATAAAGGCGGAATGAAAACAACCAGCCATATAGGCGGAATGAAAACAACCAGCCATAAAGGCGGAATCAAAATAACCAGCCATAAAGGCGGAATGAAAATTAAGTTACCAACCGACCAGTCTGGCGGTATCCTTATTAAGTCCAATTTAAAACATTGAATATATTATAATTATGGGAGAATAATCTAAGTAGCAATAGTAAAAGAATTACCTTTTACCCTAGCAGGGGGAAGTTACCTCCTCATAGTGAATAGTAAAAACTATAAAATAAAGAAAGTAAATTATTATTATTACAGAACTTAATTAAAAATTACAAAACTAAATTAAAAGAAACTTAGAGAGAGAGTAACTCCCTAATTACATCAAATAAGAGAGATGGAATAGTGTATCTACAACTGAAATGTCGAGCTCTATTTATAGGCGCGGATAGGGGTCCAGAGCGTCGCGACGCTGGAACAGTAAACGTGGCTCAATGACTGCTTGACACGTGGCGATGCGGTTAAGAGATCAGATCCTTATCCGATGACGTGGCACTGTTCATGACGTCATTGCTTACGTCACGCTGACGTGTGGAGGGCGACTGTCGGCACCGTTAGATTGCGACACGTGGCACTGGCGCATTTTAGCGTCTCCGTTGTGATGGCGACACGTGGCACGGCGCAAGATAGCATGGTCGGTGCATTTTAGCAGGCGGCGCACATTAGCAAATTTTCTAATTGGTCCACGTGTCCACGGCGCATGTTAGCAAATCCGGCGCATTCTGGGCGTCGCGACGCTAAAGGCTTCAGCGTCGCGACGCTGAAAAGACGATTTTGCCTTTTTTGTCCAGTTTTTCCTGTTTTGCTCCAATTCAGCTTCAGAATGTCCTGAAACTTTATTTATCTACAAAATAACACAAAACACATCAAAATATTCACAAGACTCAAGAAACTATACAAAATATTAGGTAAAATGAGTGGGAAATAGTGATAGATTTACCACCCATCAAACACACATCTTTTCCTCTCTCTATCTCACGGCAATTGTGCCATTTTTCTCTCAAAATTTTTCCCTTTGGCCGAAAGTCACAAGGAAGAAATGGAAGATTTGTTGCAAATTTTTCATGGTGCTAGCACATTAAAGGAGTCTTAGAAAGGTGATAGGGAAACCAACTCTTGAGCATGGAATCAACACTTAAAGCTTGGAGCTTGTAGATCACTTCCAATGAGGGCTTGGCCGAATGCTACAAGGAAATTTTTTTGTGTTCATCGCATCCAAAAGCCGATCAAAGTTAGTATTTCCGCTACTTTACTTTGTTGTATTCACACATTTCATCGCTTAATTTGATCTTGGTTTGACCTACAAAACCCAATAATGGTATCAGAGCCATTATTAAACATGAAATTGAATTAGGGTAAAATTTGGGTAAAATTGATTTGAGCATGATTTGATAAAATTGATTGTTTGGGTATGCTTGAATGATGATAACTTAGAGTTATGCATGATCAATTTGATGAAAATTGAATTGAATTATTTTTTCCCCAAAAATTTGGCTTGGCCGAATTGATGATATGCCCTAAAGTCATGGTAATTTTATTTTTTGATCATTGGATGAGTTGAAAGACATATGATAAATTGATTTATGATTTAATTGGATTGAAATCGAAATCGGATTTAAAAATCTCTACAATTGCCGTGACATCAAAAGCATGGAAATGAATTGATTTTGTTTCAATTATGTTGGACATGAATTGATATTAATAAAGCATGATTAATTATGTAAATTGGTGTTTTGGAAATGTTAATTTGAATAATTAATTATGGCTATACACTTTAGTTAATTAAATTGTGATATTGGGAATATTGGAATTTAATTAGTTGGGCTAATTTGGAATTGGGCTTAAAATGTTGTATTTGGGCTTAATGGGCTTGGTTGGGCCAAGTTTGGTTTAGGTTAAATTGGTTGGACCCAATTGGGCCTAAAACCATATCCATAAAGTCCAAATATGATTAAATGGACCTTTTATATTTTAATTGGGCCTAATGGGCCTAAATTGATTTTTTGGAAAAAGGGTGATTCCTTATTGGGATTTGGTTGCCAAAGTCCATGCCTTATAAATTAATTGAAAGTCCATTGGACTTTAATTAAATTGACATTGGATGTTAATTGGGCTTTGAGACCCGTAAAGATTGGATTTAGAATCTAAGTCGCAAAGGCTCATTAATAAAGTGTAATTATTTAATTTGGAATTAAATAAAGAATTAGTATTGAATACAAATTAAATTGGATTTAATATTGTAGTTTAATATAATTCAAGAATTCGTACTTTGAGCACTTATTCTTAAAACGAGTTGGACTCGCGCAAATCAAATCGTTGTTTGAACATTAGATGGTCATTAATTTCAGATTAATTAATTGGATTAGATTGATTGATAACATGCTTTGTGTGAATACATGGATGTGATGTATGAATAATGTATATCAAATGGATATTAGATGGGTGAGGGTAATTTTGGAAATTGTTGTAATAAATTTAGAATTTATTAAATTGGACCTGCGTGTCCAGCCTATTACCTCTTGATTCTTTGTATTTCTCTTCTCACCTATTCCCCTCAATGTAAATGAGGTTTCTTTAGAAGTGTTATGTAATTGGGTAGAAGTAAGATTTGTGCTAGAGGGAGAGAGGAAATGAAGAGATTTGTTCTAGGAACAAAATGTTTTAAATATCCATCAGTACATCATTATTAATTTATTTATCGCGCCTTATTATGCTTTTAGAATGCATGTTTAAGGGTGTATGATGAGACCTAAGCAAAGATAATTAATTGGTTGCCAATTACGTGAAAAACCCTCAATAAATATTAAGCGTTTTCCTTCCATTGAATGATTCATTCTCAAGATCCAAGATTGACACTGGTTTGTTGGCCAAAGTCAAGACCTTTGTCCATCGCGGATGTGTTTGAATCATGAAAGCCTTGTTCCATATCGCATGTATTGTCCAAGTTGTGATTTGTTGGCCAAAGTCAAGATCACTTCTTGTCCATCGACATCGATTACGAAGCTTTCCAAGGTCAATGGGTCCCGCTTAACTGGAATCATTAAGTTTGTTGTGCCAAAGCCAAGGCTTAGTTGATTCAGAGGAAAAAGGTTAGGGAATATATCAGATATATTGGCATATATTAGATATATGTTTCAGAATTGGATGTCCACCTACTTGATATAGGAATTGGATGAGATCCAATTGATCTTAGAGATCTACCTAGTTAAATATCATACAGCTTGTTGGCCAAAATCAAGGTTGTGTGTTATTTAACGGGATCCTAGCCCACTAGGAAACTAGGTTTCCCGAGTACTCAACAGAGGGTTAGAGGCTCGCCGAAAAATAGTAGGAGGCAAGTATTAAATTTGTAATTTCGTTTAGATACTTGCCAATACGCGCTCATTTCATTTTTCATCAATACATAAATATATTAGTTGGACTAATATTTAATCGTTGTTTTAATTAAACAGTTGGACTGTATCCAAACTACTTCAATTTATAGTTGATTATATAATTGGATTATAGTAATCAATATATTTGAATTTAACCAATTAAATTATAGTTTATTAAATAGTTAGACTGTAGTAATCATTATATTCAATAGTACTCGAAATCGTTGATGGGATAGTTGGACTATTGAAATCAAGATAACTGAAAGATTAGCGTTTAAAACATAAACCTGGGTGAAAATGTCTTTAAACGGCTTTAATTTTCAGATTGGGAATAAAACTTCAGGATAGTCCTGGAAACTGAGAAGTTACTCTATTTGATAGAGCAACCTCTTGGGCCTAAGCCCGGAGTTGAGCAAATAGTGGAACATGAGTTTTGGATGACTCATGCTGATGATAACTTTAATGCTCAATCCTTTATGCTAGATGCAATGACACTTTAATTTCGTCGTCAAAACTAAGGATTAGATCCTTATACCATGATGATGAAATTAAAGGATCTTCATAGATTTATTCTTAGATCTTAGAAGTATAAATTGCAAAAGAAGCTCTTTCGCTCGTGTATATCAGAGGGTACATCTGTCGAGCACTAGGTGTCGCAGATGATTGCTGACATCGATCAGCTAGGTTAGCTGGGCATTACCTATGTGGCCGAGACTACCAAAGATTTGATCTTATAGTCTATACCCGAAAACTGGGGCAGGTTCATGTTGGACAATTATGACCCATAACATCACTATTTGTACAGAACATGGTGTTCTTGTACAAATTAAATATGTGACAAAGGAATTTGCTATTTTATCATTTGTAATTGGATTACCAAGATACATAAATGATAAAAGTCCATATGATTAGTACCAGATTAATAAGATATGAGACAGTATTAATCCACTAAGATTTAATCATTAAAATATCCCTAGTCATAGTATTATCGAGATTGGACATCGATAATGCGGAATAGACTAGTATTGCACTTGTGTACGTTGTGGGAGCATAACGACATAGTTCTCATATATTTAAATATTGGATACTTATGCAAGTGTAATAGGAGGTTGTGTTTACCGATGGTACGGAAACAGCTTCGCTCTGGATAGACCCATCGGAATTCCATTGGTAGTATGACTATGTGTCTATGGAAGTCCGAATTAGGGTAGATGTATTTGGTCTTAACCTGAGACTTGCACCGCTAATACTTGCGACAATCAATATACTTTGGTTTTGGTCGTCCAGGGCTTTAACCGGTTCTGTGTATGCCTCTTCTGGATATATTGAGAATCGTAGTGTATTGGGTGTGATGTCAAGATGGAAGTATCACTTCAGTCATATGGAGATGATTGTCACGTAGGATACGGAACTGATGCTCTTATATGCTGCAGCTATCGGGATAATATAACTAGGTCATGCTTATCCGATTATAGAGACTAGTTACTAGAGATCCGATATGTGCTTCGTACGGGGCAGACACAATTTCAGCCCCAGGCCTAGCACGTGACATTCGATACTGGATCGCAATATGCAATACTATGTATACTACGCCTGATACAGATTATATATATTCCTTTAAGAATATTTCTGGAGAATTGGGTAGGCACGGTGCTTTGCTAGAAGCCAACCATGTCTTGTAAATCGGTAAAAACGTAGTACTAGGTACGTACGTGTTCGGATAGTCCGACGACCGGATTTACTACCAATATATCCGAGGATCTCATGGGTCGCTTCCCAAAGATTCACCGATGACGTATGACTCGGACATAATTAATCTGGGATTAATTATAAGAGAGAAAATTAATCTAGGATTAATTACAGAGATATTTTATCTGGGATAAAATACTATTTGAAGAGAGAGAACGATTAATTTGGAATTATTCGATATATTAAACGAAATTAGATTTCGATGCAGAATTAAAATTAGATTTTAATTCGGGTGAACGAGTTAATTTAGAATTAATTCGCTAGCGACGTAAATAGTAATTTTACTAGGCATAATTATTTAATTAAATTTGATTTAATTACATCGCAACGGAAAATTCATTAATTCAGAATTAGCGAACCCGAGCCCGGGAGTGTTTGTGGGCCCACTCAGATTTTGAATAAAGTGGGGCCCATAAGTCACATCACGCGTCACATCATTAGTCATTCATGTGATGGGTGTCTTGTCACATTTTTGGTGATTGACAACTTGTCAATTTTTGAATGATAGAAGTAGATGTAAAACTTTAAAGTCTTGTACCACCTTTTGGAAAAGTGTAAGATGTATTAGATTTTTGAAATCCAATATACACAACAAAACTCATCTTCCTCCTCTCTCCCTCCCATTCGGCCAATGGCCATTTCTCTCTCTTTTGTTTCTCCATTGCCGAGAACAAGAAGAAGCTTAAGGGAATTTTGTGGCAAAATTTCCAAGTGCTAGCGCACCAAAGAAGTCATTCAAAGGTGATAGGGAAACCCATTCATGAGCATGGAATCCATTCACAAAGCTTGGAGCTTGAAGATCATTTCCATGGAGGTTGACCGAATCAAATGAGCACAAAAAGATGGCAAAGCCGAGAGCTTCAAGGGAGCAAGAAATTTTTGTGTTTCATCGCATCGCAAATCCGATCAAAGTGAGTATTTCCGCAACTTTACTTTGTTGTATTTGCACATTTCATTCACTTAAATGATCTTGGTTTGACCTAGAAAACTCAACAATTCATAATGAACCAAGAGAAAACTCTTGGAGAGTTGTTGGCTATGCTCAAGGAGGCAGAGCCAGAGCTTCTAAAAGGGGCAAATGCAAAATCATTACAGTCTTCTGGGAAGACAAATGACATATCCCAAGATGTCTGCCTAAACTGTGGCAAACGGGGTCACTGGAAGCGTGATTGCCGTATGGACAAGGCAGACGTGAAGGAAGAGAAGACGTGCAAGGCTTCAGCTTCAAGTATGTTTTTCATAAACATGTTCACTATTAGTTTCAAAATTAGATTTTTGATACTAGATATGGTACATAAATATGTACTGATGTGCGGAATCTGCTGATTACCAGGATACTGACTTCAGTTGAGATTGATCTGCGAGTCGAAAACAAGATGACAGTCGCTGTTTTAACCGTAGAAACCTAAGTTTAGGAACTACCCTTCGGTGTGTACTTAAATTAGGAAACTGTTATAATGTAACTAGTTTGACTAGAAACATTATCTATATATCTAAGTTTAACCCGTTGCGGGTATACCTTTATATTCTAGAACACTAAAGTATTTTTTTATAAAGATGATATTGAGATAAGCACATTAGATGTGAATAACAGTATTTATATTTTGAATATAAATGAAGCTCAAACGTATAACATGACAAACAAATAGCTCAAACTAAATTAATCAGTTGAGACTTATTTATGGCATTGTTGTATGAGACACATTAACAAGACTTGTATATCCACACTTTCGAAGAGTGGATACTAGGACAGATTTGATTGTAATTCAAATGATGTCTACTTATCTAGTTTATTAGGCAAGGTGCCTAAAACATCTTTTACTTGGTAAAAGCACAAGTGCCACCGATCTGTTAGCCCTCGTTCATAGTGACGTAAGTGGGTCCATCTAGCTAGGCTAGAGGTGGATATGAATACTTCGCAACCTTTATGGATGTGGCATCGCGTTATGGTTATGTGTTTCTTGTGAAACATAAATCGGAAACTTTTGATAAATTCAAAGAGTTTCGACACGAAGTATAAAAACAGATCGACAAGAGTATTAAAACCGTCACGGTTTGACCGTGGTGGAAAATACTTAAGCAATCAGTTCCTCAATTACTTGAAAGAGTATAGTATTCTTTCACAGTGGACTCCTCCCGGAACACCTCAATTGAGCGGTGTGTCCAAACAGAGAAATCGAATTTTTTGGACATGATAAGGTTAATCATGAGTCGCTCTGAGCTACCATTTTCCTTCTAGGGATAAGCATTAATAGTGCAAAACTTATTTTGAATAAGGTTCCATGAAAATCTGTTGGACAGACTTCATATTAGATATGAACAGGAAAGAAACCGAGTTTTCTAATTCCTGAAGATTTGGGAATGCTGGGCATATGTTTGGATGATACCAAACTAGAACCCAAATCAGATAAGTGCCTAATTTGTGGGTTATCCTAGGGTAACCAAAGTATAGTACTTATATAACTCACAAGAGAACAATTTAATTGTTGCTCTCCATGCGGTTTTCCTAAGAGGAATACCTATATGCAGTGGTAAGTGGGAGGAAAGTAAAACTCGATGAAAATCAGAGTAATACTGTTCCAGGCACTGATTCCTTAACGGAACACAAACAGTTCATCAGGGATGAAACTGTACCAATAATCTTCTAATACACAAGAACCGCGTAAGTCGGAGAGAGTCAGAAAACAATCTGAGAGGTATGGGTTTCTGATCTCACCTCATGAAGATGTCAATCTTATTCAGGAAGACAAACCGACTACGTATGAGGAAGTGATACAAGGTATCGACTCCCTATTATGGCAAAGTGCCATGATGTCCGAAATAGATTCCATGTATACCAACTAAGTTTGGACACTGGTTGATGTACCGGAAGGTATTGTGCCTATTGGTACTATATAAGTCTTCAAGGAAGACATACATGGATGGCAACATACCAATGTACAAAGCTAGGCTTGTAGCGAAAAGGTATCGTTATCAATATTGTTTCGATTACGATGAAACCTTTTACTCGTTGCCATGGTTAAATCTATTTGGATAATGCTTGCGAATACTACATGTTTCATTTATGAAATATGGCAGCTGAACGTCAAAACCGCTTTCCTTAAATGGAAACCTTTTGGAGGATGTTTACAACATCCTGACGGTTTTGTCGTACCAAAACAAGAAAACAAGGTTTGCAAGTTAATTCGATCCATTTATGGATTGAAGCAAGCATTGCGTTCTTGGAACTATCGTTTTGATGTAATCATAATGGTATATGATTTAATTCAAAATGAAAATAATTCTTGTGTATATAAGGAGGTTAGTGGGAGCGCACTGACATTGATTGTCCTAAATAATGATGATATATCATTTCTTGGAAATGATATTCCCATAATACAATCGGTGAAAGCTTGGCTTTCATGAAAATTCTCCGTAGACTACTTGGGAGAGACAACCTTTATTCTAGGAATAAGGATATACTGAGATAGATCTAAAAGTTGTTGGCACTCTCTGAGAACTCGTACATTGAAATATATGTACGTGACCTGGTGTCTCATATGCTTTGAGCATATGGAGTCAAAATCAGGCCAATCCAATTGATAGTCACTGGATTGATGTTAAGAACATCCTTAAGTATCTTAGACGAACTAAGGATGATTTCTTAAGCTATGGAGAAGAAGAACTTGAAGTGACTGGGTTCACCGTTGCATGTTTCCAAACCGACAAAAAATGACTATAAGTCGTAATAAAGGTACTATATATAGTTTGAATAACGGAACAGTGAGCTGCAAATCTTCCAAGCAAGATACTGTTGCCGAATAAACAACAAAAGCGGAATATTGCTGCAGCTGAGGCAGCAATAGAAGCGATTTGGATATATAATAATCCTAATCAGATTAGGTGTAGTTCTGTTAGTAGCTGAGCTAGGCTACAACACAGGCTAAAGAATTAATGGTCTCATCAATGATCCAAATATATACTTTAATTATTTCATCTGATTCTTCGGATCATACATCGTGGCGATGTGATGATCGAATAAATCGTATCAGATGCTAAAATTACAAATCCGCTGACGAAAGCATTTTCTCAGCAGAAGTTTGAGCGAACCGTACATAGTTCAAGTGTAGGACACTTGAGTGATTGGCTATAGGCAAAGTGGGAGATTGTTTGACAATTATGACTCATAGCATCACTATTTGTACAGAACATGGTGTTGTTGTACATATTAACTATATGACAAATGAAATTGCTCTTTTATCATTTGTAATTAGATTACCGGGATATATAATTGATAAAAGTCCATATGATTAGTTCCGGATTAATAAGATATGAGACCGTATTAATCCACTAAGGTTTAATCATTAAAATATCCCTAGTCATAGTATTATCGAGATTGGACATCGATAATTCGGAATAGACTAGTATTGCGCTTGTGCACGTTGTAGGAGCATGACCATATAGTTCTCATATATTTAAGTATTGGATACTTATGCAAGTATGATAGGAGGTTATGTTTGCCGATGGTACGGAAACAGCTTCGCTCTAGATGGACCCCTCGGAATTCCATTGGTAGTATGACTATGTGTCTATGGAAGTCCGAATCAGGGTATGTGTATTTGGTATTAACCTGAGACTTACATCGGTAATGCTTGCGACAATCAATATACTTTGGTTTTGGTCATCCAGGGCTTCAACAGGTTATGTGTACGCCTCTTCTGGGTATATTGAGAATCGTAGTGTATTGGGTGTGATGTCAAGATGGAAGTATCACTCCAGTCATATGGAGATGATGGTCACGTAGGATACGGAACTGGTACTCTTGTATGCTGCAGCTATTGGGATAATATGACTAGGTTATGATTATCCGATTATAGAGACTAGTTACCAGAGATCTGATATGTGCTTCGTACAGGGCAGACATAATTCCAGCCCCAGGCCTAGCACGTGACATCCGATACTGGATCGCAATACGCAATACTATATATACTACGCCTGATACAGATTATATATTCCTTTAAGAATATTTCTGGAGAATTGGGTAGGCACGATGCTTTGCTAGAAGCCAACCATGTCTTGTAAATCGGTAAAAACGTAGTACTAGGTACGTACATAGGGATGGCAATTTTACCTGTAAACCCACAAACCCGTAAAAACCCACCCGCAATGGGTAGGATTTGGTAAATATATTAGTGGGTGCGGTACGGGTTTGGTAATTTAAATCAGAACCCGCTGCGGGTGCGGTGCAGGTTTGGTATTTAAGAAAAAATACGGGTATCCGCTGCGGGTATCTGCATACCCGCAATATTATTTTTTATTAATTAATATTTTTAGGACAATATAAAAAACACATTCATATAAAAACAACTAACAAAACCTAAACCTAAAACACTAATCCACAGTTTCACACTCCCACTCAGCCGCAGCCCGCAACCTGCCCAACTGAAGATTTTTTGCATGACTATTATTATTATTTTTTAATCACACTTGTTAATAAAATTATAATACAAAAATTTGGATTAAGTTCACATGATCAGAAACGGGAGAGGAGCAAAATAAGCTAGTGTTTGCTGCAACTTCAGTAGCTTTCCTGCTTTTTCATTACACTTACACACATCACTTTCATTACACTTAGCATAAAAAATATGACCAAAGGTTGGTGATTATTTTTTAGCTTATTGTCGATTGAGTTGGCTAACTTAGATCATTATAATTATGAAGGGAAGAACTCGTTTTAATTATATTTATATGAAAAAAATAAACATATGGTACTGAGACTTTCATACATTATGTTATCTATGTACTGTATATACATACATTACATGTTGTATATATCAAATGAAAAACAAATGTGGAAACTACGGCTAGCAATTAAAAATAAATTATTTAATTAAAAAAATTATATTATTAAGAACACAAAGTAATTCAATATTTTAAAAAACCCGCAAAAAATCCGTTGGGTACCAATGCGGGTTTGGTAATTTATTTTTATATGCGGTGCGGGTTTGGTAATGAAAATTAAAACCCGCAACGGGTATGGTGCGGGTTTGGTAATTATTTACATATGCGGGTACGAGTTTGATAATGGAAAACCCGCACCATACCCTACCCACTGCCATCCCTATACGTACGTGTTCGGATAGTCCGACGACCGGATTTACTGCCAACATATCCGGGGATCTCATGGGTCGCTTCCCGAAGATTCACCGATGACGTATGACTCGGACATAATTAATCTGGGATTAATTATAAGAGAGAGAAAATTAATCTAGGATTAATTACGGAGATATTTTATCTGGGATAAAATACTATTTGAAGAGAGAGAATGATTAATTTGGAATTAATTGATAAAATAATATATTCGATATATTAAACGAAATTAGATTTCGACGCGGAATTAAAATTAGATTTTAATTCGGGCGAACGAGTTAATTTAGAATTAATTCGCTAGCGACGTGAATAGTAATTTTGCTAGGTATAATTATCTAATTAAATTTGATTTAATTACGTCACAACGGAAAATTCGTTAATTCAGAATTAGCGAACCCGAGCCCGAGAGTGTTTGCGGGTCCACTCAGATTTTAAATCAAGTGGGGCCTACAAGTCACATCACGCGTCACATCATTAGTCACTCAAGTGATGAAAGTCTTGTCACCTTTTTGGTGATTGACATCTTGACACTTTTGATTGATGGGAGTTGTTGGAGGCATTAATGCCTTGTACCAAATTTTGAATTTGGAAAATGGTATTTGTTTTTGGAAATCAAATACACAAAAAACACACATCTCTTCCACTCTCTATCTCACGGCAATTGTGCCATTTTTCTCTCAAACTTTTTCCCTTTGGCCGAAAGTCACAAGGAAGAAATGGAAGATTTGTTGCAAATTTTTCATGGTGCTAGCACATTAAAGGAGTCTTACAAAGGTGATAGGGAAACCAACTCTTGAGCATGGAATCAACACTTAAAGCTTGGAGTTTGTAGATCACTTCCAAGGAGGGCTTGGCCGAATGCTACAAGGAAAATTTTTTGTGTTCATCGCATCCAAAAGCTGATCAAAGTGAGTATTTCCGCTACTTTACTTTGTTGTATTCGCACATTTCATCGCTTAATTTGATCTTGGTTTGACCTAGAAAACCCAACACCTTCAACTAGAAAGACTAAAGCTTGAGAATCAATAAAATCAGGATTTAATCTCTTGTCTTTTCTAGCATCTGACTTCTCCTAGGTTCTGTAGGAGATTCACTTGCCTTTATTTTAATTTTATTTGGAGAAGAGCTAAGATCCAAACCAGTACTCGGAGTTACAGTTGGAGTTAAATTTTCCACATTATTGTGTGAATCGCCAGTATATTTAGATTCCAAGAACTCAACATCCTTAGATTCCATAATTACATTAGACTCAATGTCTAATAATCTATATGCTTTTGAGTTCTCAGCATAACCCACAAAAATACTTTTAATTCCTTAAGATTGTTAGAAATAATGGAAGCATGAACAGTAAATAACAGTAATACAAATTTGGCTTTGATAGTGTAGTAACAATCTTATGGAATTAATTGCTATACTGTAATGGAGGCCACTGGTTCTGACTCTGTCTTCAATAAGATGTTCAATCCAGAGGTGTTCAAACTGGATCGTTTTGATGGCACCAATTTTACTCGCTGGAAGGACAAGTTGCCGTTTCTTCTCACAGAATTGGGAATTGCTTATTTGTTGAGTGCTGATCTTCCTGCAATTCTAGAACCATCCGATGAAGACACTGATGAGATCAAGGCATCTCGAAAGAAACGGGAAGAGGATGAAGTGTGCTGTAGAGGTTTTATCTTGAATTCTCTTTCTGATAGATTATATGATTTATTTCGTCAAATTAAATTGCCACAAGAAATTTAGAATGCTTTGGAAAATAAATATACTTCTGAAAAACAAGGCACAAACAGATTTGTGGGTATGAAATTGAAAATCCAACCAGATGTTGACTTGTTATCATTAACATTAGTTATCTAACTAGCATCACATTATCCTTCTAATACCGAAGGAAATCTTTTGTAAACTAACGGAAAGGATTTTATCCTTTTAAGATAACCAAGAACTCTTCCTATTGCTCTCCAATGATCAACTCCAGGATTATGTGTATATCTTGATAATTTACAAACAGCATATGCAATATCTGGTCTAGTGCAATGCACTACATACATCAAGCTCCCAA
Organism: Zanthoxylum bungeanum; assembly: GCA_019454045.1. Lineage (NCBI taxonomy): Eukaryota > Viridiplantae > Streptophyta > Magnoliopsida > Sapindales > Rutaceae > Zanthoxylum > Zanthoxylum bungeanum. The sequence goes on along the minus strand of SKCR01005165.1, from coordinate 44,231 downwards.
TTGCACTAGCATAATTTAATTGACTTACGGATCTTCTAGAGTTTTCAACCAGTTTATTAGAAACAAATGAAGTATTAAATTCTTTTATACCCAAATGATTAAACTTGGAAAGAACTTTGTCAATGTAGTGAGATTGACATAAAGCAAAGCCCTCACTACATTATTTAACTTTGATACCTAAGATAGTATCAACTTCTCCCAAATCCTTCATTTTAAATTGAGAAGTTAAATACTTCTTAGTATCATTTATGCCTTGCATATTAGTTCCTATAATTAGCATGTCATCAACATAAATACATACTATCACACCATAATCCTTTGTGAATTTAGAGTAAATGCATCTATCAGCTCCATTATGTTTAAATCCATTTGAGAATATAGCATTATCAAATTTTTCATGCCACTGTTTCGGAGCTTGCTTTAATCCATACAATTATTTAACCAGTTTACAAACTTTCTTTTCATTTCCAGGAAGCACGAACCCTTCAGGTTGCTCCATATAGACTTCTTCATCAAGATCACCATTCAAGAATGCTGTTTTAACATCCATTTGATGGACATATAAGCCATAAATTGATGTTAAAGCAAACAACACCCTAATTGAAGTAATCCTGGCAACATGAGCATATGTATCAAAATATTCTACTCCTTTCTTTTGTCTAAAGCCTTTAGCAACTAGTCTTGCTTTGAAGGTTTGTAGAGATCCATCGGTATTGTATTTCCTTCTAAACACCCATTTGAATCCGATGGGTTTAGAATTAGGCGGTAAATCTGCCAATACCCATGTACCATTAGATAGAAGAGAATCTATTTCATCATTTATTACTTTTTTCCAGAAAGCCGAATCTCTTGAGATCATTGCTTTTTTATAAGATTTAGGATCCCCTTCTAAATTTAAAATTATTGGTATTTTATTTAATACCCCATCCCTACTTCCTTCAACTAGAAAGACTAATGCTTGAGAATCAATAAAATCAGGATCTAAGCTCTTTTCTTTTCTAGCTCTCTGAATTTTCCTAGGTTCTGTAGGAGATTCACTTGCATTTCTTTTAATTTTATTTGGAGAAGAGCTAAGATCCAAACCAGTACTCGGAGTTACAGTTGGAGTTAAATTTTCCGCATTATTGTGTGATTCAACATCCTTAGATTCTATAATTAAATTAGACTCAATGTCTAATAATCTATATGCTTTTGAGTTCTCAGCATAACCCACAAAAATACTTTTAATTCCTCTTGGTTCTAATTTTTGTGTTTCTCTAAGGTCCCGAGGATCGAATAAAGCATAGAAACACAAGTGCGAATACAACGAGGAAGTCGCGGAATACTTACATCGAGTAGTTGAGCGATGCGAGGAGCAACAACACTTTTTAAGCCCTTTGAAGTCCTCCAAGGTTCTCGGCAGTCCACTGTTTTGCCTCCAAAAATCGGTCCAAGCTCCAAGCTTTTGGATGGTGATTCCAAGCTCACATGTGCGGTTCCCTATCACCTTCGCAAGACTCAAATGGTGTGCTAGCACTCCGGAAATTTTACCGCAAAACTTCCTTGCTTCTCCTCCATTTTCACGGTGAAACCAGTGAAGAAAATCAGCCCATGGCCGAATGAGAGAGATGAAGAGAAAGAGAGGAGAGTTGTGTGTTGTTTTGTTTTCCAAAAATAAATTAAAACATATACCAATTTTCCACTTTTAAAAAATCAAAAGGTACAAGCTTTAATGCTCCCAACAACCACCATCAATCAAAGTGACAAGTTGTTAAATCACTTAAAGTGACTAGACATCACATCAATCAATTGACTAGTGATTTGACGCTTGATGTGACTTGCGGGCAGCACTTGAATTCGAAACGCGAGTGCGCTCGCAAACACTATCGGGCTCGGGTTCGCTAATTCCAAATTAACGAATTTTCAATTGCGACGTAATTAAATGATTATGCCTAGCAAAATCACTATTCATGTCGCTAACGAATTAATTCTAAATTAACTCGTTCACCCGAATTAAAATCTAATTTCAATTCCGCGTCGAAATCCAATTTCATATAATATATCGAATATATTATTTTATCGATTAATTCCAAATTAATCGTTTTCTCTCTTCAATTGATATTTTATCCCAGATAAAATATCTCCGTAATTAATCCCAGATTAATTTTCTCTCTCATGTAATTAATCCCAGATTAATAAAGTGCGAGTCATACGTCATCGGTGAATCTTCGGGAAGCGACCCATGAGATCCCCGGATATGTTGGCAGTAAATCCGGTCGTCGGACTATCCGAACACGTAAGTACCTAGTACTACGTTTGTACCGATTTACAAGACAAGGTTGGCTTCTAGCAAAGCGCATGTTGGACAATTATGACCCATAACCTCACTATTTGTACAGATCATGGTGTTGTTGTACAAATTAACTATGTGACAATGGAGATTGCACTCTTATCATTTGTGATTAGATCACCTAGATGTATAAATGATAGGAGGTCCTTATGATTTGTTCCTAGATTGAGAATGATATGAGACAGTATCAATCCACAAAGGATAAATCATTAAATATCCTAGTCATAGTATTATCGAGATTGGACATCGATAAATACGTAAAAGACTAGTATTACACTTGTGCGTGTTGTGAGGGCATAACGTCATAGTTCTCATATATTTGGGTATAGGATACTCATGCAAGTGTAATAGGAGGTTGTGTTTTACCGATGGTACGGGAAACAGCTTCGCTCTGGATAGACCCCCCTCGGAATTCCATTGGTAGTATGACTGTGTGTCTATGGAAGTCCGAAATCTGGATAGGTGTATTTGGTCTTAACCTGAGACTTGCACCGCTAATACTTGCGACAATTAATATACTTTGGTTTTAGGTCATCCAGGGCTTTAACAGGTTCTGTGTACGCCTCTGCTGGGTATATTCAGAATCGTAGTGTGTTGGGTGTGATGTCAAGACGGAAGTGTCACTCTAGTCATATGGAGATGATGATCGCACAAGGATACATAACTGGTTCTCTAAAAAGGTTGCAACCGTCAGGATAATATGACTTGGTCATGATTATCCGATAATAAAGAGACTAGTTTCTCGTTATCCGATATATGCTTCGTACGGGGCAGACACTGTACCAGCCCCAGGCCTTGCATGTGATCATCTGATACTGGATCAAAATACGCAATACCACATATACTAACGCCTGATATAGATCCTTATTCCTGTAAGGATATTTCCGGAGAATTGGGAAGGCATGTCGCTTTGCTAGAAGCCAACCTTGTCTTGTAAATTGGTAAAACGTAGTACTAGGTACTTACGTGTTCGGATAGTCCGACGACCGAATTTACTGCCAACATATCTGGGGATCTCATGGGTCGCTTCCCAAAGATTCACCGATGACGTATGACTCGCACTTTATTAATCTGGGATTAATAGATGAGAGAGAAACTTAACATGGGATTAATTGCGGAGATATTTTATCTGGGATAAAATATCAATAAAGAGAGATAACGATTAATTTGGAATTAATCGATTAATTAATATATTCGATATATTATACGAAATTTGATTTTAATTCGGGCGAACGAATTAATTTAGAATTAATTCGTTAGCGACGTGAATAGTAATTATGCTAGGCATGATTATTTAATTAAATTAGATTTAATTACGTCGCAACAAAAAATTTGTTAATTTGGAATTAGCGAACCCGAGCCCGGGATTATTTACGAGCGCATTCGTATTTCGAATTCGAGTGTGGCACGCAAATCAAATCAAGTGTCAAATCGCTAGTCGCAACTAGCGTCACATCATTCGTCAATCAAGTGATAGATATCTTTCACTTTGAGTGATTGACGCTAGTCACTATTCATTGATTGATGGATTGACAGGAGTGATGTGAATAGGTGATGTGTGTGGTTGGTAATAAAAGCTTTAATTGTTTGACCTTTTTAAAGAAAAATTTTGGTATATGATTTTTGAAATCAATTACCAAAATCAATTTTACACATTTATCTCTCTCTCTCCTCCAATTCTCTTCTTCTCTCTCACGCATTGGGGCAAATTTTCTTCTGGTTTGGCAGCCATTGCCGAGAGCCAAGGAACAAAAATGGGAAGCAAAAGTCGCGATTTTGTGGTAAAATCGGGAGTGCTAGCACACTACGAAGTCATGTGAAGGTGATAGTGAAGTCCACCCATGAGCTTGGAATCGTTTGACGAAGCTTGGAGCTTGACGAAGACATCCATGGCCGAAACCAGTGAGCTGTGACAGTGCTCACTGCCGAGCAGTCCAATGGGCAGAAAATCAAGTTTTGTTTGTTGCCGCGTCGCTCAACCGATCGATGTGAGTATTCCATAACTCCCTCGTTGTTATTCGCACACTTGTTTCATTGCTTTATTCGATCCTTGGGACTTAGAGATCCACCAACAATGGTATCAGAGCGAGTAAAAGCATGAAAAATGTTTAGGGCTTAAAATTTGTGTAAAATGAATTTGAGTATGTAATTATGAAATTGGATGATTAAGTATGCTTGAATGTGTTTTAATTTAAGATTGATTGGATCAATTTGATCAAATGTTGTTTGGAACAAATTTGCCCAAAATACTTAGCTTGGCCGAAAGTATATGTGCCCTAATTCTTGGTGATTTTTTGATTTTTGATCATTGGATGTGTTGGAAATCAATCAGGAATGTGATTTAATGTCGATTGTTGATTGAATTGGATTGAAACCGAATCGGACATAAAATCCCCTATATTGCCGAGAGCTTATTGTTGGACAATTATGACCTATAGCGTCACTATTTGTACAGATCATGGTGTTGTTGTACAAATTAACTATGTGACAAAGGAGATTGCACTCTTATCATTTGTGATTAGATCACATAGATGTTAAATGATAAAGGGGTCCTTATGATTTGTTCCTGGATTGAGAATGATATGAGACAGTATCAATCCACGAAGGATAAATCGTTTAATATCCCTAGTCAGAGTATTATCGAGACTAGACATCGATAAATACGTAAAAGACTAGTATTACACTTGTGCGTGTTGTGAGGGCACAACCACATAGTTCTTATATATTTGGGTATAGGATACTCATGCAAGTGTAATAGGAGGTTGTGTTTTACCGATGGTACGGGAAATAGCTTCGCTCTAGATAGACCCCCTCGGAATTCCATTGGTAGTATGACTATGTGTCTATGGAAGTCCGAAATCAGGGTAGGTGTTTTTGGTCTTAACCTAAGACATGCACCGCTAATACTTGCGACAATCAATATACTTTGGTTGCGGTCATCCAGGACTTTAACAGGTTCTGTGTAGAAAATGATGGGTAAATTGAGAATCGTAGTGTGTTGGGTGTGATGTTAAGACGGAAGTATCACTCCAGTCATATGGAGATGATGGTCACGTATGATACAGTAATGGTTCTCTTAAGTTCTGAAGTCATCGGGATAATATGACTAGGTCATAGTTATTCGATATAGAGACTAGTTATCAGACATCCGACATGTATTTCGTACGGGGAAGACACAATTCCAGTCCCAGGCCTAGCACGTGACAATCTGATATTGGATCGACATACACAATACCACGTATACTACGCGTGATATATATCCTTATTCCTGTAAGGATATTTCCGGAGAATTGGGTAGGCATGGCGCTTTGCTAGAAGCCAACCTTGTCTTGTAAATCGGTAAAACGTAGTACTTGGTACTTACGTGTTCAGATAGTCCGACGACCGAATTTACTGCCAACATATCCGGGGATCTCATGGGTCGCTTCCCAAAGATTCACCGATGACGTATGACTCGCACTTTATATTAATCTGGGATTAATTAGATGAGAGAGAAAATTAATCTGGGATTAATTAAATGAGAGAGAGAAAATTAATCTGGGATTAATTGCGGAGATATTTTATCTGGGATAAAATATCATTTAAAAGAGAATAACGATTAATTTGGAATTAATCGATTAATTAATATATTCGATATATTAAACGAAATTGGATTTCGACGCGGAATTAAAATTAGATTTTAATTCGGGCGAACGAATTAATTTCGAATTAATTCGTTAAACGATGTGAATAGTAATTATGCTAGGCATGATTATTTAATTAAATTAGATTTAATTACGACCCAACGGAAAATTCGTTAATTTGGAATTAGCGAACCCGAGCTCGGGATTATTTGCGAGCGCATTCGCATTTCGAATTCGAGTGCGGCACGCAAGTCAAATCAAGCGTCAAATCATTAGTCCATCAAGCGTCAAATCACTTGTCACTTTGAGTGATGTGACTTGACAACTTGATTGATAGATGTGACTTGATGAGAGTTGTTGGGAGCTTTTAAAGCTTGTCCTTTGTTGATTTTTTAAAGGCAATTTGTATATATGATTTTTGGAAAATCATTTACCATTTTTAATGTAACAAAACAACTATTCTCTCTCTCCATTCTCTTCCTCACTCACGCCCATGGAGGGCTATTTTCTTCTGGTTTTGGCAGTGAACTGTCGTGAGCCATGATGGAAATGAGAAGCAAAGTGCTTGGTTTTTGTGGCAAAAATCAAGAGAGCTAGCATTCCGAGAGACATGCGAAGGTGATAGGGAAGTCCACCCATGATCCGGGAATCATTTGACGAAGCTTGTAGCTTGGATTCTTGAAGAATGATAACCGAAAATGAGTAGTCCAGAAGCTTACTGTCGAGCAGTCCATGGAGGGCAGAGAAAATCCTTTTTGTTCGTCGCCGCGTCGCTCAACCGATCGATGTGAGTATTCCGTAACTTCGTTGATTTGTATTCACACTTATTTCATGCTTGTTTAATGATCTTGGGACCTTAGCAAACACCCACAATGGTATCAGAGCAAGGTTGAGCATGAAATTGATTTAGGGCTTAAATTTGGGTAAAATGAATTTGAGCATGATTTAATGAAATTGGATGAATTAGTAAGTGTTGATTGGATCAATTTGATGAAATTGTGTTTGGAACAAATTTCCCCAAATTTCTTATGTTTGCCCGAATACATGAGTGCCCTAAATTCTTGGTAATTTTTGTTTCGTTGATCATTGGATGACTTGAAACGATTGAGGATGTTGATTTAATGTCGATTGTGGAATTAATTGGATTGAAACCGAATCGGACATAAAATTAGCCAAAGCCGAGAGTTGATAAGCATGTTTGGGTTTGATTTTTGATAAAATATGTTGGACATGTTTTGTTTTTAAAGAGCATGATTAATTAGGCTAATTTGATGTTTTGGAAATATTTATTTGGGTGATTAATTGTGTTATACACTTTAGGATTAATTAGATTATGAAATTGGACTTTTATGATTTAATTAATTGGGCCTTAAATTGAATTGGGCTTGTTATGTTTTTATTGGGCTTATTGGGCTTTGTTGTACAAAGTTGGGTTTAGGCTAAATTGGTTGGATCCAATTGGGCCCAAAATCGCTTCCATAAAGCCCAAATGCGACTTATGGACCTTTATAGTTCAATTGGGCCTAATGGGCCTAAATTGATTTCTGGGCTTATGGGGTAACTCCCGGATTGGACTTTGGTTATCGGTTTGACCCGAGTTGACCAAAAGTCCACGCCTTAAGAAATTAATTAAAAGCCCATTGGACTTTAATTAAATTGACGTTGGACGTTAATCGGGCTTTGAGACCCGTGACGATTAAATTTGGAATTTAAGTCGTAAAAGTTCATTAATAAAGTGTAATGTTTAATTTGGAATTAAATAGCGAATTAGTTTTAAATACAAATTGAATTGGATTTAATTTTGTAATTTAATTTAATTCGAGAATTCGTACTTTGAGTACTTATTCGAAAAACGAGTTTGACTCGAACAAAATCAAATCGTTGTTTGAATATTGGATGGTCACTAATATCAGATTAATTAATTTGATTAGATTGATTGATAACATGCTTGTGTGAATACATGGTTGCGATGCATGAATAATGTATATCGGATGGATATTAGATGGGTGGGACAATTTTAGAAATTGTTGTAATAAATTTGATTTATTAATTGGACCTGCGTGTCCAGCCTTTCACCTCTTTATTCTTTGTATTCTCTTCTCACCTATTCCACTCAATATAAATGAGGTTTCTTTAGAAGTGTAGTGTAACGGGTAGAAGTAAATACTTGTGCTAGCGGGAGAGAGAAAGAGAGAGATTTGATTTATGATCATTGTGTAAAGTATCCATCCGCATATCATTATTATTTTACCATATGCGCTTTATTATGTGTTTAGAATGCATGTTTAAGGGTGTATGATGATGAGACCTTAACAAAGATAATAAATTGGTTGCCAATTTGCACGCGAAAAACCCTCGCAAAATATTAAGCGTTTTTCCTTCCATTTAGTGATTCTCACTCAAGATCCGAGACTGACATTGGCTTGTTGGCCAAAGTCAAGGCCTTTGTCCGTTAAGGATGTATTTGAATCACTAAGGCTTTGATCCATATCAGTGTCTTGTCCAAGTTGTGGTTTATTGGCCAAAGTCAAGACCACTTCTTTTCCATCGACATTGATTACGAAGCTTTCCATGGTCAATGGGTCGCGCTTGACTGGGATCACTAAGTTTGTTGTGTCAAAGCCAAGGCTTAGTTGATTCAGAGGAAAAATGTTAGGTAATACATTGGATGTATTGGCATATATAAGATATATGTTTCGGACTTGGATGTCCCCCTATTGGATCTAGGAATTGGATTGGATCCAATCGATCTTAGAGATATACCTAGTTAATTATCATACAATTTGTTGGCCAAAGTCAAGATTGTGTGATATTTAACGGGATCCTAGCCCGCTAGGAAACACAGTTTCCCGAGTACTCGACAGAGGGTTAGAGGCTCGCCGAAAAATAGTGGGAGGCAAGAATTGAATTTGCAATATTCGTTTAATTACTTGCCATACGCGCTCAAACAAATATCATTCGTCAAATAATTAAATGTTAGTTGGACTAATATTTAAATTGTTGTTTTAATTAATAGTTGGACTATATTCAAACAATTCATTTATAGTTGATTATATAATTGGATTATAATAATCAATATATTTGATTTTATTAATTATAGTTGATTAAAATAGTTGGACTATAATAATCATTATAATAAAAAGTACCGAAATCATTGATTAAATAGTTGGACTATTAAAATCAAGATAAAAATGAAAGATTAGCATTTAAAACATAATACTAGGGAAAATGTATTTAAATGGTTTAATTTTTCAAATTGGGAATTAATTTCAGGATGTCCTGGAAATTAATAAGTTACTTTATTTGATAAAATAACATATTAAGCCTAAGCCAGGAGTTAATCAAAAGTAGAGCATGATATTTGGAATATTCATGTGATGACAACTTTAGCGCTCAATCCATTAAGCTTGTCGCGGTAGACTCCTTGATTTCTGAATCAGAACTAAGGATTAGATGCTTGAAGTATGATAATGAAATTGAATGATCTTCATAGATCTATTCCTAGATCTTGGAAGTGCTAAATTGCAATATAACTCTTGGAGAGTTAATGACTATTCTCAAGGAGACAAAGTCAAACTTTGCAATTAGGCAAGTAGCGTAAGGCGCACCTTACTTAGATATTCTAGAAACCCGAGGCTTGGCCAAAGGCTTCTGGAATATGGAAAAGGGCAAAGGCAAAATCATTATAATCTTCTGGGAAGATAAATGACATATCCAAAATATCTGCCTAAATTGTGGCAAACGGGATCGCGGAAACGTGACTACCGTTTGGACAAAGCAGACATGAAGGATTGAAGATGAGCAAGGCTCTGACTTCAAATATGTTTGGTATAATTATGTTCATTACTGGTATTGAAATTAGATTTTAAATACTTAGTGTGATGCATAAATATATGTATTGATGTTCAGAATCTGTTTTGAACAGGATACTGACTTCAAAAGAGATTTATCTGTGAATTGGAAACGGGACGAAAGTCGCTGTTTTAACCGTAGATACCTAAGTTTAGGAACTACCCTCGGGTGTGTACCTAAATCTGGAAACTGTTGTAATATAACTAGTTTGACTAGAAATATTATCTCTATATCAGTGTTTAACCCGCTGCGGGTGAACCTTTATATTCTAGAACACTAAAGTGTTTTATTTTATAAAGATGATATTGAGATAAACATATTAGATGTGAATAACAGAATTTATATTTTGAATATAAATAAATCTCAAATATATAACATGAAAAACAAATAGCTCGAACTGATTTGATCAGAAGAAACTGACAAGTGGCATTGTTGTCTGGGACACGATGAAACAAGACTCGTATATCCACACTTTTGAAGAGTGGGTACTCGGACTGATTTGATTCCATTCAAATAAAGTCTACGAATCTAGTTTATTGGGCAAAGTGCCTAAAACACTCTTTACTTTGTAAAAGTACAAATGCCACCGATCTGTTAGCCCTAATTCATAGTGAAGCAAGTGGGCACATGTCTAGCTAGGCTAGAGGTGGACATGAATATTTATTGACCTTTACAGATGTGGCATCGCGTTATGGTTATGTGCTTCTTTTGAAGAACACGAATTAGAAACTTTTAAAGTTTCGACACGAAATAGACAAACAGATCGGCTAAAGTATTAAACCGTCACGGTTAGACCGTAATGGAAAATACTTAAGCAATAAGTTTCTAATATACTTGAAAGAGTATATTATTCTTTCAATGAGGACTCCTTCTGTAACACGTCAATTTGACGGTGTGTCCGAACCGAGTAACCGAATTTTTTTGGACATGATAAGGTTAATCATGAGTCGCTCTGAGCTACCATTTCCTTCAAAGGATAAGCATTAACAGTGCAATAACTTATTTTGAATAAGGTTCCATAATAATCTGTTTGACAGATTTCGTATTAGATATGAACAGGAAAGAAACCAGGTTTCTTATTCCTGAATATTTGGGTATGCTAGGCATATGTTTGGATGATACCAAACTAAAACCCAAATTGGATAAGTGCCAATTGTAGGTTATCCTAGGGATACCAAAGTATAGTATTATACAACTCACTTGAGAACAATTTAATTGTTGCTCACGATGCAGTTTTCCTAAGAGGAATGCCGATATGCAGTGGTAAGTGGGAGGATAGTAAAACTCGATGAAAATCAGAGTAATATTATTCCAGGCACCGATTCCTAATGGAACATAAATAGTTCATCAATGATGAAACTATTACCAGTAATCTTCGAATACACTAGAACCGCGTATGTCAGAGAGATTCAGAAAACAACCTGGGGTATGGGTTTCTGATCTCACCTCATAAAGATGTCTTTCTTATTGAGGTATACCAACTGACTACGTATGAGGAAGTGATACAAGGTATCGACTCCCTATTATGGCAAAGTGCCATGAGTCCGAAATGGATTCCATGTATATCAACAAGTTTGGATACTAGTTGATGTACCGCAAGGTATTGTTCCTATTGGTACTTATAAGTCTTCAAGGAAGACATACATGGATGGCAACGTACCAACGTAAAAAGCTAGGCTTTTAGCGAAAATGTATCGTTATCGGCATTATGTTGATTTCGATTCAACCTTTTACCTGTTGCCATGGTAAATCCATTTGGATAATGCTTGCTAATGCTGGATGTTTCATAGATGAAATATGTCAGCTTAACGGGAAAATCGCATTCCGGAAAAGGAAACCTTTTGGAGGATGTTTACAACATCCTGTCGGTTTTGTCGTACAAAAACTAGCAAACAAGGTTTGCAGGTTATTCGATCCATGTTTGGATTGAAGCAAGCATTAGGTTTTTGGAATTATCGTTTTGATGTAATAATAATGGTATATGATTTAATTCAAAACGAAATGATTCTTGTGTATAAGAAGGTTAGTGGGAGCGCACTGAAAGTGACTGTCCTATACAATAATGATAATGGGTCATTTCTTGGAAATGATATTCCTATAGTAATAATCGGTGAAAGCTTGGCTTTCATGAAAACTCTCAGAGAAATCGTACATTGAAAAATGTACGCGACCTGGTGTCTCATACGCTTTGAGCATATGATTCACAAACGGGCCAATCCAAGTGATAGTCACTGGATTGAAATTAAGAACATCCTTTAGTTTCTTAGAGAACTAAGGATGCTGTCTTAAACAATGGAGAAAGAAAACTTGAAGTGACTGGGATCACTACCGCAAGTTTCCTAACCGATAAAAACGGTGCTATACAGTTTGAATATCGGAACAGTGAGCTGGAAATCTTCCAAGCAAGATACTGTTACCGTATGAACAACAAATGCGGGTTATTGCTGCAGCTGAGGTAGCAATAGAAGCCTTCTGGGTCGATAATATCTAATTAGATTAGATATAGTTCTTTTAGCAGCTGAGCTAGGCTACAACACATGCTAAAGAATTAATGGTCTCATCAACGATCCAGATACATACTTCGATATTCATCTGATTCGTTCGGATCATACATCGTGACAATGTGATGATCGAATAAATCGCATCAGATGATAGTCATGCAAATCCGCAGACGAAAGTCTTTTCTCAGCGATTTGAGCCAACCGAACATAGTTCGGGTGTAAGACACTCGAGTGACTGGCTATAGGCGAGCGTCACTATTTGTACAGATCATGGTGTTGTTGTACAAATTAACTATGTGACAAAGGAGATTGCACTCTTATCATTTGTGATTAGATCACCTAGATGTATAAATGATAAGAGGTCCTTATGATTTGTTCCTGGATTGAGAATGATATGAGACAGTATCAATCCACGAAGGATAAATCATTTAATATCCCTAGTCAGAGTATTATCGAGACTGGACATCGATAAATACGTAAAAGACTAGTATTACACTTGTGCGGGTTGTGAGGGCACAACGACATAGTTCTCATATATTTAGGTATAGGATACTCATGCAAGTGTAATAGGAGGTTGTGTTTTACAGATGGTATGGGAAACAGCTTCGCTCTGGATAGACCCCCTCGAAATTCCATTGGTAGTATGACTATGTATATATGGAAGTCCGAAATCAGGGTAGGTGTATTTGGTCTTAACCTGAGACTTGCACCGCTAATACTTGCGACAATCAATATACTTTGGTTGCGGTCGTCCAGGACTTTAACAGGTTCTGTGTACGCCTCTGCTGGGTATATTAAGAATCGTAGTGTGTTGGGTGTGATGTTAAGACAGAAGTATCACTCCAGTCATATGGAGATGATGGTCACGTAGGATACGGTACTGGTTCTCTTAAGTACTGCAGTCATCGGGATAATATGACTAGGTCATAGTTATCCGATATAGAGACTAGTTATCAGACATCCGATATGTGTTTCGTACGGGGCAGACACAATTCCAGCCCCAGGCCTAGCACGTGACAATCCGATACTGGATCGACATACACAATACCACGTATACTACGCCTGATATAGATCCTTATTTCTGTAAGGATATTTCTGGAGAATTGGGTAGGCATGGCGCTTTGCTAGAAGCCAACATTCTCTTGTAAATCGGTTAAATGTAGTACTTGGTACTTACGTTTTCGGATAGTCCGACGACCGAATTTACCGCCAACATATCCGAGGATCTCATAGGTCGCTTCCCAAAGATTCACCGATGACGTATGACTCGCACTTTATATTAATCTGGGATTAATTAGATGAGAGAGAAAATTAATCTGAGATTAATTAAATGAGAGAGAGAAAATTAATCTGAGATTAATTGCGGAGATATTTTATCTGGGATAAAATATCATTTAAAGGGAGATAACGATTAATTTGGAATTAATCGATTAATTAATATATTCGATTATTAAACGAAAAGATTTCGACGCGGAATTAAAATTAGATTTTAATTCGGGCGACGAATTAATTTAGAATTAATTCGTTAAACGACGTGAATAGTAATTATGCTAGACATGATTATTTAATTAAATTAAATTTAATAATTACGACACAATGGAAAATTCGTTAATTTGGAATTAGCGAACCCGAGCCCGGGATTATTTACGAGCGCATTCACATTTCGAATTCGAGTGCGGCACGCAAGTCAAATCAAGCGTCAAATCATTAGTCGCATCAAGCGTCAAATCACTTGTCACTTTGAGTGATGTGACTTGACAACTTGATTGATAGATGTGACTTGATGAGAGTTGTTGGGAGCTTTAAAGCTTGTCCTTTGTTGATTTTTTAAAAGCAATTTGTATATATGATTTTGGAAAATCATTTACCATTTTAATGTAACAAAACAACTTTCTCTCTCTCCATTCTCTTCCTCACTCACGCCCATGGAGGGCTATTTTCTTCTGGTTTTGGCAGTGAACTGCCGTGAGCCATGATGGAAATGGGAAGCAAAGTGCTTGGTTTTTGTGACAAAAATCAAGAGAGTTAGCACTCCGAGAGACATGCGAAGGTGATAGGGAAGTCCATCCATGAGCCGGGAATCGTTTGACGAAGCTTGGAGCTTGGATTCTTGAAGAATGATAACCGAAAATGAGCAGTCCAGAAGCTCACTGCCGAGCAGTCCATGGAGGCAGAAAATAATTTTTGTTCGTTGCCGCGTCGCTCAACTGATCGATGTGAATATTCCGCAACTTCGTTGATTTGTATTCGCACTTATTTCATGCTTATTTAATGATCTTGGGACCTTAGCAAACACCAACACTTATAAGCATGAATTGGGTTTGATTTTGATCAAAATGTGTTGGACACTAATTGATGTTGAAAAGCATGATTAGTTATGTTAATTGATGTTTTAGAAATGTTAATTAGGTAATTTATTATGTAATACACTTTATGTAATTAAATTATGAAATTGGGTTTTTGTAATTTAATTATATGTTGGGCCTATTTTGTCAAATTAGGCTTGAATGTTGTATTGGGCTAATTGGGCTTTGTTGTACAAATTTGGGTTTAGGCAAAATTGGTTGGATCCAATTGGGCCAAAACCGCTTCTATAAAGCCCAAATGCGACTAATGGACCTTTAAAGTTTAATTGGGCCTAATGGGCCTAAATTGATTTATAGGCTTATGGGGTTAATCCCGGATTGGACTTTGGTTATCGGTTTGACCCGAGTTGACCAAAAGTCCACGCCTTAAAGAAATTAATTAAAAGCCCATTGGACTTTAATTAAATTGACGTTGGACGTTAATCGGGCTTTGAGACCCGTAACGATTAAATTTGGAATTTAAGTCATAAAGGTTTATTAATAAAGTGTAATATTTAATTTGGAATTAAATATTGAGTTAATATTAAATACATATTAAATTGGATTTAATGTTGTAGTTTAATTTAATTCGAGAATTCGTACTTTGAGTACTTATTCGCAAAACGAGTTTGACTCGAGCAAAATCAAATCGTTGTTTGAACATTGGATGATCACTAATTATCAGATTAATTAATTTGATTTGATTGATTGATAACATGCTTGTGTGAATACATGGTTGCGATGCATGAATAATGTATATCGGATGGATATTAGATGGGTGGGGCAATTTTGGAAATTGTAATAAATTTGATTTATTAATTGGACCTGCGTGTCCAGCCTTATTACCTCCTTATTCTTTGTATTCTCTTCTCACCTATTCCCCTCAATGTAAATGAGGTTTCTTTAGAAGTGTAGTGTAACAGGTAGAAGCAATACACATGCTAGCGGGAGAGAGAAATGGAGAGATTTGATCTAGGATCAATGTGTAAAGTATCCATCCGCATATCATTATTATTTTTTCATATGCGCTTTATTATGTATTTAGAATGCATGTTTAAGGGTGTATGATGATGAGACCTTAACAAAGGTAATAAATTGGTTGCCAATTGCACGTGAAAAACCCTCAACAATATTAAGCGTTTTTCCTTCCATTGAGTGATTCTCACTCAAGATCCGAGACTGGCATTGGCTTGTTGGCCAAAGTCAAGGCCTTCGTCCGTCGAGGATGTGTTTGAATCACGAGAGCTTTGTTCCATATCAGTGTCTTGTCCAAGTTGTGGTTTGTTGGCCAAAGTCAATACCACTTCTTGTCCATCGACATTGATTACGAAGCTTTCCATGGTCAATGGGTCGCGCTTGACTGGGATCACTAAGTTTGTTGTGCCAAAGCCAATGCTTAGTTGATTCAGAGGAAAAAAGGTTAGGTAATAACATTGGATGTATTGGCATATATAAGATATATGTTTCGAACTTGGATGTCCCCCTACTGGATCTAGGAATTGGATTAGATCCAATTGATCTTAGAGATCTACCTAGTTAATTATCATACAATTTGTTGGCCAAAGTCAAGATTGTGTGATATTTAACGGGATCTTAGCCCGCTAGGAAACATGGTTTCCCAAGTACTCGACAGAGGGTTAGAGGCTCGCCAAAAAATAGTGGGAGGCAAGAATTGAATTTGCAATATTCGTTTAATTACTTTTCATACGCGCTCAAACAAATATCATTCGTCAAATCAATTAAATGTTAGTTGGACTAATATTTAAATTGTTGTTTTTAATTAATAGTTGGACTATATTCAAATAATTAAAGTATAGTTGATTAATATAGTTGGACTATAATAATCATTATATTAAAAGTACCTGAAATGGTTGATTAAATAGTCGGACTATTAGAATCAAGAAAATAGAAAGATTGACATTTAAAACATAATCCTAGGGAAAATGTATTTAAATGGTTTAATTTTTCAAATTGGGAATAAATTTTCAGGATGGTCCTGGAAACTAATAAGTTACTTTATTTGATAAAATAACATATTTAGCCTAAGCCCAGAATTAAGCAAAAGTAGAGCATAATCTTTGGAAAATTTATGTAATGAAACTTTAGTGCTTAAGCTTGTCGCAGTAGACTCCTTAATTTCTGAATCAGAACTAAGGATTAGATCCTTAAAGTATGATAATGAAATTGAAGGATCTTCATAAATCCATTTTTAGATTTTAGAAGTACTAAATTGCAATACTTAATTCTTGGAGAATTAATGACTATTCTCAAGGAGACAAAGTCAAAGTTTGCAATTAGGCAAGTGGCGCAAGGCGCACCTTACTTCGATATTCTAGAACCCGAGGCTTGGCCAAAGGCTTCTGGAATATGGAAAAGGGGCAAAGGAAAAATCATTATAATCTTATGGGAAGATAAAGGATATATCCCAAAATATCTACCTAAATTGTGGCAAACGGGATCGCGGAAGCGTGACTGCCGTTTGGACAAGGCAGACATGAAGGAACGGAAGACTGGGCAAGGCTCTGACTTCAAATATGTTTGTCATAATTATGTTCATTACTAGTATTGAAATCAGATTTTAAATACTTAGTGTGACACATAAATAATTGAGATTTTATCTGCGAATTGGAAACGGGACGAAAGTCGTTGTTTTAACCGTAGATACGAATTATGCTAGGCATGATTATTTAATTAATTAGATTTAATTACGTCGCAACAGAAAATTCGTTAATTTGGAATTAGCGAACCCGAGCCCGGGATTATTTGCGAGCGCATTCGCATTTCGAATTCGAGTGCGGTACGCAAATCAAATCAAGCGTCAAATCGCTAGTCGCAACTAGCGTCACATCATTCGTCAATCAAGTGATGGATGTCTTTCACTTTGAGTGATTGACGCCAGTCACTATTCATTGATTGATGGATTGACATGAGTGATGTGAATATGTGATGTGTGTGGTTGGCAATTAAAGCTTTAATTGTTTGACTTTTTTAAGGAAAAATTTTGGTATATGATTTTTGAAATCAATTACCAAAATCAATTTTACACATTTATCTCTCTCTCTCCTCCTCTTCTCTCTCACGTCATTGGGGCAAATTTTCTTCTGGTTTGGCAGTCATTACCGAGAGCCAAGGAAGAAAAATGGGAAGCAAAAGTCACGATTTTGTGGCAAAATCGGAGTGCTAGCACACTATGAAGTCATGCGAAGATGATAGGGAAGTCCACTCATGAGTTTGGAATTGTTTGAGGAAGCTTGGAGCTTGACGAAGACATCCATGGCCGAAACCAGTAAGCTGTGACAGTGCTCACTGCCGAGCAGTCCAATGGGCAGAAAATCAAGTTTCGTTCGTTGCCGCGTCGCTCAACCGATCGATGTGAGTATTCCACAACTCCCTCGTTGTTATTCGCACACTTGTTTCATTGCTTTATTCGATCCTCGGGACTTAGAGATTTCCCAACAATGCCATGCCTACCTAATTCTCCAGAAATATCCTTACAGGAATAAATGATCTATATCAGGCGTAGTATACGTAGTATTGCGTATCTCGATCCAGTTTCGGATGTTCACGTGCTAGGCCTGGGGCTGGAATTGTGTCTGCCCCGTACGAAGCACATATCGGATCTCTGGTAACTAGTCTCTATAATCGGATAAACATGACATAATCATTTTATCCCGATGACTGCAGTACATAAGAGAACCAGTAACGTATCCTACGTGAACATCATCTCCACTATGACTGGAGTGATACTTCCATCTCGACATCACACCTAACACACTACGATTCTCAATATACCCAGCAGAGGCGTACACAGAACCTGTTAAAGCCCTGGACGACCTAAAACAAAAGTATATTGATTGTCGCAAGTATTAGCGGTGCAAGTCTCAGGTTAAGAGCAAATACACATATCCAGATTTCGGACTTCCATAGACACACAGTCATACTACCAATGGAATTCCGAGGGGGGTCTATCCAGAGCGAAGCTGTTTCCCGTACCATCGGTAAAACACAACCTCCTATTACATTTGCATGAGTATCCTATACCCAATATATGAGAACTATGACGTTATGCCCTCACAACGCGCACAAGTGTAATACTAGTCTTTTACGCATTATCGATGTCCAATCTCGATAATACTCTGACTAGGGATATTTAATGATTATACCTTCGCGGATTGATACTGTCTCATATCATCTCAATCCAGGAACTAATCATAAGGACCTCCTATCATTTATACATCTATGTGATCTAATCACAAATGATAAAAGAGCAATCTTCTTTGTCACATAGTTAATTTGTACAACAACACCATGATCTGTACAAATAGGGACGCTATGGGTCATAACTGTCCAACAATCTCCCACTTGGCCTATAGCCAGTCACTCGAGTGTCTTACACCCGAACTATGTACGGTTCGCTCAATTCTGAGAAAAGGCTTTCGTCAGTGGATTTGCATGATTATCGTCTGATGCGATTCATACGATCATCACATCGGCACGATGTATGATCCGAATGAATCAGATGAATAGTTGAAGTATATATCTGGATCGTTGATGAGACCGTTAATTCTTTAGCCTGTGCTGTAGCCTAGCTCAGCTGCTAACAGAACTATATCTAATCTAATTAGATTTATTATCGATCCAAATGGCTTCTATTGCTGCCTCAGCTGCAGCAATGACCCGCATTTGTTGTTTATTCGGTAACAGTATCTTGCTTGGAAGATTTCCAGCTCACTGTCCCGTTATTCAAACTGTATAGTATCGTTTTGCGACTTATAGTCGTTATTATCGGTTATGAAACTTGCAGCAGTGAACCCAGTCACTTCAAGTTCTCCTTCTCCATAGTTTAAGACAGCATCCTTAGTTCTCTAAGATACTAAAGGATGTCCTTAAAATCAATCCAGTAACTATCACTTGGATTGGCCCGATTGTGACTCCATATGCTCAAAGCTTATGAGACACCAGGTCACGTATAATTTTCAATGTACGGGTTCTAGGAGAATGTTAAAAACTTTTAGATCTATCCCAGTAGATCTTTATTCCTAGAATAAAGGTTGTTTCTCCCAAGATTCTACGAAGAATTTTCATGAAAGCCAAGCTTTCACCGATTATATTATGGGAATATCATTTCCAAGAAATGACATATTATCATTATTTTATAGGACATTTACTGTCAATGCGCTCCCACTAACCTCCTTATATACACAAGAATCATTTTAGTTTTGAATTAAATCTTATACCTTTATGATTACATCAAAACGATAGTTCCAAGAACCAAATGCTTGCTTCAATCCATACATGGATCAAATAACCTGCAAACCTTGTTTGCTCGTTATGGTATGACAAAACCGTCAGGATGTTGTAAACATCCATCCACTTCTAGCCTAGCTAGACATAGGCCCACTTGCTTCACTATGAATAAGGGCTAACAGATCGGTGGCAATTTCACTTTTACCAAGTAAATAGTGTTTTAGGCATTTTGCCCAATAAACTAAATTCGTAGACATTATTTGAATAGAATCAAATTTGTCCTAGTATCCACTCTTCAAAAGTGCGGATATACGAGTCTTGTTTAATTGTGTCCCAGACAACAATGCCACAATTAATTTCTATTGATCAAATCAGTTCGAGCTATTTGTTTGTCATATCATATGTTTGAGATGTATTTATATTCAAAATATAAATTCTGTTATTCACATCCAATGTGTTTATCTCAATATCATCTTTATATAATAAAACACTTTAGTGTTCTAGAATATAAAGGTTTATCCGCAACAGATTAAACACTGATAAATGGATAATGTTTCTAGTCAAACTAGTTACATTGTAACAGTTTCCTAATTTAAGTACATACCCGAATGGTAGTTCCTAAATTTAGGTATCTACGGTTAAAACAACGACTTTCGTCCCGTTTCTAATTCGCAGATTTATCTCATCTGAAGTCAGTATCCTGTTCATAGTAGATTCTGCACATCAATACATATTTATGTACCACACTCAGTATCTAAAATCCAATTTTAATACTACTAGTGAACACGTTTATGACAAACATATTTGAAGTCTGAGCCTTGCCCAATCTTCAATTCCTTCATGTCTGCTTTGTCCAAACGGCAGTCACGCTTCCGCGATCCCGTTTGCCACATTTTAGGCAGACATTTTGGGATATGTCTTTTATCTTCCCAGAAGATTATAATGATTTTACCTTTGTCGTTTTCACATCTCAGAAGCGTTCAGCCTAGCCTTGGCCTTCTGGAATATCAAAGTAAGGTGCGCCTTGCGCTTCTTGCCTTATTGTAAAGTTTGGCTTTGTCTCATTGAGAATGACCATTAACTCTCCAAGAGTTTACTATTGCAATTTTGTACTTCTAAAATCTAAAGATAGATTTATGAAGATCCTTCAATTTCATTATCATACTATAAAGATCTAATCCTTAGTTCTGATTAAGAAATTAAGGAGTCTATGCGGCAAGCTTAATGGATTAAGCACTAAAGTTATCATCACATAATCTTCCAAAGATTATGCTATACTATTTGCTTAACTCCGGGCTTAGGCCTAATATGTTATTTTATCAAATAAAGTAACTTATTTGTTTCCAGGACCATCCTAAAATTTTATTCCCAATTTGAAAATTAAAGCCGTTTAAATACATTTTCCCCAGGATTATGTTTTAAACACCAATCTTTCAATTTTATCTTGATTCTAATAGTCCAACTATTTAATCAACGATTTAGGTACTATTTATTATAATGATTACTATAGTCCAACTATTTAATCAATTATAATTTAATTGGTTAAATTCAATTACATTGATTTCTATAATCCAATTATAAAATCAACTATAAATGATCAATTAAATTCAAATATATTGATTACTATAATCTAATTATATAATCAACTATAAATGAATAGTTTGAACACAGTCCAACTGTTTTATTTAAAACAACTATTAAATATTAGTCCAACTAATAAATAATTATTTGACGAATGAATTTGTTATGAGCGCGTATGGCAAGTTATTAAAGGAATATTGCAAATTTAATACTTGCCTCCCACTATTTTTCGGCGAGCCTCTAACCATCTATCGAGTACTCGGGAAACCGTATTTCCTAGTGGGCTAGGATCCCGTTAAATAACACACAATCTTGACTTTGGCCAACAAATTGTATGATAATTAACTAGGTAGATCTCTAAGATCAATTGGATCCCATCCACTTCCTAGATCCGGTAGGGGGACATCCAAGTCCGAAACATATGTCTTACATATGCCAATATATCCAATATATTGCCTAACCTTTTTCCTATGAATCAACTAAGCATTGGATTTGGCACAACAAACTTAGTGATCCCAGTTAAGCGTGACCCATTGATCTTGGAAAGCTTCGTAATCAATGTCGATGGACAAGAAGTGATCTTGACTTTGGCCAACAAATCACAACTTGGACAAGACACCGATATGGAACAAAGCTCTCGTGATTCAAACACATCCTCGACGGACAAAGGCCTTGACTTTGGCCAACAAACCAATGCCAGTCTGGGATCTTGAGTAAGAATCACTCAATGGAAGGAAAAACGATTAATATTTTACGAGGGTTTTTCGCGTGCAAATTGGCAACCAATTTATTATCTTTGTTAGGTCTCATCATCATACACCCTTAAACATGCATTCTAAACACGTAATAAGGCGCGTAAATAAAATAATAATGATATGCGGATGGATACTTTACACATTGATCCTAGATCAAATCTCTCTCTTTTTTCTCTCCCGCTAGCACAAGTATTTACTTCTACCCGTTACATAACACTTCTAAAGAAACCTCATTTACATTGAGGGGAATAGGTGAGAATAGAAATACACAGAGTCAAAGAGGTAATAGGCTGGACACGCAGGTCCAATTAATAAATTCTAAATTTATTACAACAATTTCTAAAATTGCCTCACCCATCTAATATCCATCCGATATACATTATTCATGCATCGCAACCATGTATTCACACAACGAGTTTGATAACAACGATTTGATTTTGCGCGAGTCAAACTCGTTTTGCGAATAAGTACTCAAAGTACAAATTCTCGAATTAAATTAAACTACAACATTAAATCCAATTTAATATGTATTTAATACTAATTCGCTATTTAATTCCAAATTAAATACTACACTTTATTAACGAACCTTTACGACTTAAATTCCAAATTTAATCGTTACGGGTCTCAAAGCCCAATTAACATCCAATGTTTATTTAATTAAAGTCCAATGGGCTTTTAATTAATTTCTTTAAGGCGTGGACTTTTGGTCAACTTAGGTCAAACCCAATCACCAAAGCCCAATCAAGGAATAACCCCATAAGCCTAGAAATCAATTTAGGCCCATTAGGCCCAATTAAAATTTTAAAGGTCCATTAGTCATAATTGGACTTTATAGAAATGGTTTTGGGCCCAATTGGATCCAACCAATTTGCCTAAACCAATCTTGGTACAACCAAGCCCAATAAGCCCAATTACAACTTTTAAAGCCAAATTTCCAAAATTAGCCCAAATAATTAAATTACCAAAATTCCAATTTCATAATTTAATTACTCAAAGTGTATGGCATAATTAATTACCCAATTGAATATTTCCAAAACATCAATTAGCCTAATTAATCATGCTCATTAACATTAAAACATGTCCAACACATTTTAACAAAAATCAAACCCATTTACATGCTCAATTAGTCTCGGTATTTGGGGATTTTAATGTCCAATTCGGTTTCAATCAAATTAAATCCACAATCAACATTTCCCCAATCGTTTCAAGTCATTCAATGATCAACGAAACAAAAAATTCCAAGATAATTAGGGCTCTACACCTCTCGGCCAAGCCAAGAATTTGGGCAAAATGATCCAATCATTATTTCATGAAATTGATCCAATCAATCTTCAATTAAACTACATTTAAGCATACTCAAACATCCAATTTCATCGAATCATGCTCAAATACATTTTACCCAATTTTAACCCTAAATTCAAGTTTCATGCTTTTATTCTCTCTGATACCATTGTTGGGTTTCTCTAAGGTCCCGAGGATCGAATAAAGCATAGAAAACACAGTGCGAATACAACGAGGAAATCGCGGAATACTTACATCGAGTGGTTGAGCAATGCGAGGAGCAACAAAGCTTTTTAAGCCCTTTGAAGTCCTCCAAGGTTCTCGACAGTCCACTGTTTTGCCTCTCCAAAAATCGGTCCAAGCTCCAAGCTTTTGGGTGGTGATTCCAAGCTCACATATGCGGTTCCCTATCACCTTCGCAAGACTCAAATGGTGTGCTAGCACTCCGGAAATTTTCACGGTGAAACCAGTGAAGAAAATCAGCCCATGGCCGAATGAGAGAGATGAAGAGAAAGAGAGGAGAGTTGTGTGTTGTTTTGTTTTCCAAAAACAAATTAAAACATATAACAATTTTCCACTTTCAAAAAGTCAAAAGGTACAAGCTTTAATGCTCCCAACAACCACCATCAATCAAAGTGACAAGTTGTCAAATCACTCAAAGTGACTAGACATCACATCAATCGATTGACTAGTGATTTGATGCTTGATGTGACTTGCGGGCCGTACTTGAATTCGAAACACGAGTGCGCTTGCAAACACTATCGGGCTCGGGTTCACTAATTCCAAATTAACGAATTTTCTGTGGCGACGTAATTAAATGATTATGCCTAGCAAAATCACTATTCACGTCGCTAACGAATTAATTCTAATTTAACTCGTTCGCCCGAATTAAAATCTAATTTCAATTCTGGGTCGAAATCCAATTTCGTATAAATATCGAAATGTTAATTTATCGATTAATTCCAAATTAATCTTTTTTTTTCTCTTTAATTGATATTTTATCCCAGATAAAATATCTCCGCAATTAATCCAAGATTAATTTTCTCTCTCATCTAATTAATCCCAGGTTAATAAAGTGCGAGTCATACATCATCAGTGAATCTTCGGGAAGCGACCCATGAGATCCCCAGATATGTTGGCAGTAAATCCGATCGTCGGACTATCCGAACACGTAAGTACCTAGTACTACGTTTGTACCAATTTACAAGACAAGGTTGGCTTCTAGCAAAGCGCCATGCCTACCAAATTCTCTGGAATATCCTTATTGGAATAAGTGATCTATATCAGGCGTAGTATACGTAGTATTGCATATCTCGATCCAGTATCGGATGTTCACGTGCTAGGCCTGGGGCTGGAATTGTGTCTGCCCCATACGAAGCACATATCGGATCTCTGGTAACTAGTCTCTATAATCGGATAAACATGACCTAGTTATTTTATCCCGATGACTGCAGTACATAAGAGAACCAGTACCGTATCCTACGTGAACATCATCTCCACTATGACTGGAGTGATACTTCCATCTCGACATCACACCAACACACTACGATTCTCAATATACCCAGCAGAGGCGTACACAGAACCTGTTAAAGCCCTGGATGACCTAAAACCAAAGTATATTGATTGTCGCAAGTATTAGCGGTGAAAGTCTCAGGTTAAGACCAAATACACCTACCCTGATTTCGGACTTCCATAGACACACAATCATACTACCAATGGAATTCTGAGGGGGGTCTATCCAGAGCGAAGCAGTTTCCCGTACCATCGGTAAAAAACAACCTCCTATTATACTTGCATGAGTATCATATACCCAAATATATGAGAACTATGACGTTATGCCCTCACAATGCGCACAAGTGTAATACTAGTCTTTTACGCATTATCGATGTCCAATCTCGATAATACTATGACTATAGATATTTAATGATTATACCTTCGCGGATTGATACTGTCTCATATCATCTCAATCCAGGAACTAATCATAAGGACCTCCTATCATTTATATATCTAGGTGATATAATCACAAATGATAAGAGAGCAATCTCCTTTGTCACTAGTTAATTTGTACAAATAGTGACGCTATGGGTCATAACTGTCCACACTAATTTTGTTCGTTTAGGATCATGAACTCTATAATAGGCTAAGCAGCCCCATACCCTTAAGAAATTTAAGTTAGGCATTCTTCCTTCCATATCTCATATGGTGAAACCTTAAATTTCTTGGAAGGTATTCTGTTATGCACAAAACAAGCTGTTCATAAAGCTTCTCCCTATAGATTCATTGGTAATCTAGCATGCATTAACATAGCATTTATCATATCCACCAATGTTCTATTTTTTTCTTTCAGCCATGCCATTTTGTTGTGGGGTATAAGGTGCACTAGCTTGGTGAATCAAACCATTTTATTCACAAAATATTGAGAATTCATTGGAAAAGTATTCACCTCATCGATCACTTCGTAGGATTTTAATTTTCTTTTCCAATTGATTTTCAACCAATGCTTTGTAACATTTAAATACATCAAATGTTTGATCTTTTGTTCTAATTAAATAAACATATGTGAACCTAGAACAATCATCAATGAATGTAATAAAATATCTATTACCACCCATAGTTAAATGTCCATTTAATTCACAAATGTCAGAATGCACAAGTCCTAGCAATTCTGTTGTTCTTTCATTACTAGGAAATGGTTTCTTAGTCATTTTGGCCTGTCTGCATATTTCATATTTCCCACCATGTTTAGTAACATTAGGTATCATCCAATGTTTAGACATATATTTTAGTGATCTAAAATTAACATGTGATAAACGAGCATGCCATAAATCAAAAGATGACTCAATCATATAAATAGAAACATCAACTTTATTAATACTTAGTTTAAACATGCCATCACAAGAATAACTTTGTCCAACAAATACACCATTCTTAGAGAAAATAATCTTTTCCGCCTCTATGACAGCCTTAAGGCCTTTCTTACATAACAAATTGGCAGAAACTAAATTTTTTCTAACATCAGGAACATGAAAAACATTCATTAAAATTAACTTCTTTCCAGAAGTAAATTGTAGTTCAACCGTTCATTTTCCAAGAACTTTGGCAGTGTCATGATTCCCTATCAAAACCTTCTCATCATTTGCTGCAACTTCATAATTTTTGAAGAAATTTTTATTGTTGCAAATGTGAACAGTAGCACCAGAATCATACCACCAATCTGCAGATATTTCACTTGTTGCCATATTACATTCGGTTACCATACTAATATCCAATGCTTTAACCATAGCAACGATTTCTGAAGGAGTTGCTTGATTTTCAATCATATTTGCCTTTTTCTGTCCAGCATTCCCTTCCGCCTTTAATTTCTTATAAAACCTGCATTCTTTATTGAAATGGCTTTTTTTACCACAGAAGAAACAAGACTTGTTTTTCTTATTATTAGAAGAATTCTCTTTTGAAACATCATCAAATTTTCTTTTATTTCCAGCCTTGTTAGAATTTCCAGAATTATTGTTTGTTTTTCTAGACTCAACATTGTTCACCTTAGAACCAGATTCCAAAGCATATTTATTCTCACAAATTCTTATTTTTTCTTCAATCCGAATATGCTTTATTAATCGATCTATGGTGAAGTTTTCAGAAGTATGTAATAACTTCTTTCTATAGTCATTTCAAGTGTTGGTAATTTTGCAATTACAGCAGCCACTTGAAGAGATTCAGAAACATCCACTTTTAAATATTTGAGTCTAGAAACCAACAATAATAATTCATCAACTTGATTCATGATAGATTTACCATCTACCATTTGAAATTCAAAAAATTTCATACCCACAAATCTGTCTGTGCCTTGTTTTTCAGAAGTATATTTATTTTCCAAAGCATTCCAAATTTCTTGTGGCAATTTAATTGGACGAAATAAATCATATAATCTATCAGAAAGAGAATTCAAGATAAAACCTCTACATCGCACTTCATCCTCTTCCTGTTTCTTTCGAGATGCCTTGATCTCATCAGTGTCTTCGTCGGATGGTTCTGGAATTGCAGGAGGATCAGCACTCAACAAATAAGCAATTCCCAATTATGTGAGAAGAAACATCAACTTGTCATTCCAGCGAGTAAAATTGGTGCCATCAAAACGATCCAGTTTGAACACTTCTGGATTGAACATCTTATTGAAGACAGAGTCAGAACCAGTGGCCTCCATTACAATATAGCAATTAATTCCTTAAGATTGTTAGAAATAATGGAAGCATGAACAGTAAATAACAGTAATACAAATTTGGCTTTGATAGTGTAGTCACTATCCTTAAGGAATTAATGCCCCATTTATAAATGCTTCAGGGTTTATGGCAGTATCCCTCCAGGATTTCTACAAAGCCTGAACAGAAATTCTAGATAGCAAATCTGGAATTTCTCCCAAGAACACCAAAAAGAAGCTGTAGAGAGGAGAGAAGATATTTCAGTATATAGAATTCTGGAATCTCAAAGAGATTTATAAACTGTAGGCAACCCTTGGCATGAGACACAACCTTTTCCAATTAAACTGTTAACATAAATTAATTAAAACTGTTAATTTCGAAAAAATATATTAATTGGTAATTAATTTTATGCCCAAGGCCCAAGTGCCCCAAGTGCCCAAGTGCCCATATTTGACTATATAATATATAATATAAATTCATAGCCAAATTTGTATTTCCCTCCAAAATTCCCACCAATCAATTTGAATTTAGTTAGTGCAATAAATGTATTTAAACACTTATTTCCTTTTGTAACTTTTAGATGTGAGATTGTTTTATTCTCTTCTATTCTCATAACTTAATCACTAACTATCTAACAGTTTTCTTATTGTAATATGTTTCTTATTTTAATACTTTATCATTTTAATTTTAAAAATTAATAAATTACAGTATTAATTAATTAATTAAAGTAACATGTTTTTTTTGTTAGGAGATATATTTTTATGTTATAAAAGATTTCTTATTTTAATTTAATAATTTAATAATAAGTAATAATTTTAGGGATATTTTAATTTTATAATTTAATTAAAAATAATAATTGTAGAGATTAGATATCACATGGCGTGGTGAGAAAATTTTAAAATATTTAATATATATATAAAAGGATTATTTGTTATATTATTTAAAAAGTTATCAAATAGTATAATATATTTTCTTATTATGATAAGGTTCATATTTTTAGATTTATTAATTTAATTTTATGATTTAATAGTATTCTTATTTTTATATGATAATATAATATGTTTTCAAGGTTTTACATTAAAATATAATAATAATGATTTGATGTGAAGAGAATGATAGGATTTATGAACAAAGAAGGTAAGTTCATGTATGTTCACAGCTTCTCGATTTTGCATGTCATTTAGTTCACATTCATGTCGTGTTTTGTGTTTTAAGTATTACAAAGCAGTAATTTCATGATGATAAGTAGTAAATGATATGACTTCTAACGCGTTGGGGTAGATTCAAGCCAACAAGGTTTGGGTTAGTTTTGACCATGAGTTTAGATGGTTTGGTACAATTGCACATAAACCTTAAATTATGAATATATAAATTTATGTGCAAGTATACTAAGTTAGTAGTATGTCATTGGCTATGCGTGGTTAACGTGGTTTGGCATGGTTGTGCATATTTTGCATGTTTTGGGTTAATATGTTTATGTTATATGATATATCAGTATAATATATGTAATGTAACTTCCATATTCCGTCTCAAGTTTTTGTATTAGCTATCGGTTTCTGTATTCAATTTCTGCTCTTGTCACGTTTTTGTTATATGATTATGTTAGAAGTTATGTATTTAGTTTCTATCTCCGATTATGTTTCTGTTAAAGGTTCTCGTGTGCTCAGTCTACAAGTCTTATGTTGACGTTTTTATGAGTCCTGACATATATTCCGATTTTCAATTTATGTTATGTTTTAAAGTGATTTTGAAAGAAAAGGAATTCCGAAATCTTGTTTTGGATTATATATGATATGATAAATTCTATCTCAGTGCTTGTTTTATATTTTGTACTTGGTTTTCCGTCGAGACACTTGATAAAATATTTCTGTCGCGGAGTCCGAATGATATTTTTAATTTTTGACACTCTGTGACGTTTGATTCTGTTTTGGGATTCAGACCATCAGAAAATGACTGATGCATTACTCTTTGTCGATATGATACTGTTATTGATATTAACTGATCTATGCACGCAATCGACAATGGACGTCATGTTGATTCTGATTAGATCTGTTTGGGGCTCTGACCATCAGAAGATAACTGATCTATTACCCTCCGTCGACATGGTCTTGTTATATATATTGTCTAATCTATGCGTGCGATCGATAATGGATGTCTTATATGGTTTTTGACGCTTTGATACATATACAATTATGTTCAGATTTCAATTTTGTTTTCAGAATATGATTTCAGATTACATGATATTTGTTTTCGATTTCGATACGTGATTCTGTTTACATGTTTTCTGATAAGTAAGCTTTTGTTGACATTATGCAGTTCTCAATCCGATTCTATGTTTAGGAATTCTATCACATATTTTGTTTCTGTAATCTGTTATGGATTTTGTTTTTTCTGTATTATGTTATAAGTTTATGACTCTGTACTATGTTATTTGTCGTGTTCTAGTTTCTGTTATAGGTTTTTGTCTCGGTAATTTGTCATAGGTTTCTAAATCTATATTTTGATATAGGTTTCTGTTTTCGTAATCTTTCATAGGATTTTTGTCTCTGTATTATGTTATAGGTTACTGTCTCCGCACTTTATCATAATATTTTGTCACTTTATAGGTTCTTAGATTTTGCTTCCGCATTCTATTATGTATAATATTCTAATTTATGCTATAAGATTTTGTTTTTGTATTTTGTCATAAATTCTGATTCTATTACGTATGTGTATATAAACTCCATCACATTTTCGTTTTGTATAGACATAAAACCTCCACCTTCTGTTTCAGTATCTGTAAGTGTATGAATATGGATTCCAGCTTATGTTACAGTATGTATAATGAATATAGATTCCAGCTTATGTTACAATATATATATCTCTTTCAATTTCTGTTACGATATATATATATATATATATATATATATATATCTCTCTCTCTCTCAATTTCAGTAACATATATATGATGTTACTATTCTGTTCCTCCGTCTTGTTCTACTTTTTAATCAGGTTTGACGTTATTCCTGTTGTACATATATGTATATATATAAATATATATATATAGATATATATATATATATATATATAATATATATATATATATATATGATTATTATCTTGATGTTTTATGTGTTCACTCAACGATTTTTTTTTGAAAAATCCGACCTATACTCTCTAGTGTTTCCGTGTAGGTTAAGGTTAAGGTTTAAGTTTCTGCTTCCAAGGATGGGCTTTGGAGAAGACGAGAGCCACACAGTAATCGTTAACACCATGATCCGTAGGTCGTTAATGTCTGGGCCCTTGCGTTTTTGTGTGTGTTTGGTTATAAGTGAGGCCATGAAGCCGAGTGTGTGCGTATATGTATGTATCATATGATTTGTATACTTGACATAATATGATTTGTATGATTTGAGCGAATGAATATGGTATGTTTGATTTTAAGAATGAAAATGGTGTGTATGATATGTCTGATCTGGTTGGGAGTTTTGTTTTTGTGTGTGTGTTTTTAGGGCTGAGGGTGATGGGGCAACCTGTCGCCTGCTGATAGCATTCGGCCTCTGGAGATGTTATATTCAGAATGCATACTCTAACTATTAGCTCTTACACGGTGAATTAGAAATAATATTTGAAAACTGAAAGACAAACGAATGAGATATAATATTACATGTAAGTAAATCAATTGTCTGATTTACACTATAAAATCGATAATTTTCAGAACATTTACAAGATCAATACCTAAAAATATATTCAACCCGCACAAATTGCCGATCCTGTACTAGTAAAAGATAAAAATCAAGTAATAATATTTAGTATAAAGTTACTAGATTCTATAAATTTATAAATTTTGTAGTATACAATAAATTAAAAAATTCGAACTCCTCAATCAATGATGTCAATACAATAGAAGCAAAGGGTAAATATGTAAAAGAATATTGAATTTTTTGAGCTTAGGGTAATATTGAGATATTACAGAAAGAGTAGGGCTATATGGTATATAGTGAATACTTTAGGGATGATGTGATAATCTCCCTATATTTTATTTTTTCTTGGAAGAAGTTAAAAAACAACAATAGCGATGAAACTGATACAGAGGTTGAAGGAAACTTCCTCTAATTCCTTCTTTTCTAAGTTATAGTTTTGCGTTTTGCCCAAAGTTTTCATAATTTATCCTATAAATTAATATGTTAAAAAAAAAAATTGAAAAAAATTTACATTGCAGAGAAATCATAATAGATAAAAATTAAGTAATAATATTTAGTATAAAATTACTAGTTTTTATAAATCTATTAATTTTTTTTAGTATACAATAAATTAAAATATTCAAACACGTCAATTACTTATGTCAATATAATAGTAGCAAAGGGTAAGGTTGTCAAAGAACATAGATTTTTGAGATCAGGGTAATAATGAGATATTACAAAAATAATAGGGATAGCTGGTATATATTGAATACTTTAGGGAGGAGTGTGATAATCCCCCTATAATTTTATATTTTATATTTTTTCTTTGAAGAAGTTAAAACAACAGCAATCCAATTGCGACGAAACTGATACAGAGGCTTCAAGGAAACTTCCTCTAATTCCTTCTTTTCTAAAAATCATGACGTCATTATAGCTGACGTTACAAAATCTCATTTGCCGACAGAAAGCATCAGCCGTTTGTCGATTATGCCCTTTAACAGTTCAACTTGGAGCAGAAGCAGTCGAAGAAGACAAGGGGTAGAAATGGTAGCCAAAGAAAAAAACACGAAAACGAGTAGACGCGGAATATACAAAAGTGTCTTTAAAACGCGGGTGACTCTAACGTTTTGCTGAAGAAGACCCACCAAGTCTCTATTCTAATCGGGTTCTGCTTATTTTTCTGAAGGATTTGAATTATAAAAAAGGGAAAAGAAAAATAAATTTTTTTTTTAAAAAAAAAAGTTGATTTTTGAATTGAATCTCTCTTAGAATCAGATTTTTGATTATAGGGTTTGTTGGCGATGGCTGTTTTGTCACTGAATTCATTGCCATTGGGGTTCAGATTTAGACCTAGGGATGATGAACTGATAGATTTCTATTTGAGAATGAAGATCAATGGAAACAACGATGAAGTCAGAGTTATTAGCGAAATTGATGTCTGTAAATGGGAGCCTTGGGATTTGCCTGGTAATATTTCTTGATAGTTAGCATTTGAAGATTAACAGTTGATTTAAAAAAGAATTGGGTTTGGTTAATTTTTGTTATTTATTTTATTTTTGTAGATTTATCTGCGATAAAATCAGATGATCGGGAGTGGTTTTTCTTCTGCCCACAGGACAGGAAATACCCAAATGGGCACAGATTGAACAGAGCAACAGGAGCTGGATACTGGAAAGCAACTGGTAAGGATCGGAAAATTAAGTCTGGTAATAACTTAATTGGTATGAAGAAGACTCTGGTCTTTCATATGGCTCGTGCTCCTAAAGGTAAAAGGACCAATTGGGTTATGCACGAGTACCGCGCCACCACTGATGATCTTGATGGCACCAAACCTGGCCAGGTATCAACACCCTCACCACTTTCTTTCTTTCTTTGTTTTTAGTTTGGTATGCGTTGTTTGTAGAATTGCATTGCTTGAATTACCTGATTATTTAACTGAAATTGTCGTATTTTATGTTACAGAGTGCTTTTGTGCTTTGTCGTTTGTTTAAGAAACAAGATGAGCGTGTTGAACTTTCCCACTGTGATGAAGTTGAACCTTGCCAATCATCTCCTGCTTCTGCCAAATCTGGGTTTGCATTGGAACAAACATCTCCAGATTGCAAACCCACAAATATTGAATGCTCTGCTTCGCATTTGTCGGGCAAAGAAACTTCTAGTTTGCAAGCTCCGGTTGATTGTCAAACCAAAAGCTCAGAAGTAGCTTCTGAGGTAAAAATGACGTGCTCAATCTCAGTTTCATTATTTTCTATTTTTTGCTCTATGAGAAATGTATTTATCTAATATAGAAAATGTCATGTTTCTTACTTTAGATTGATCAGGCCTTTCAAGACTTTCATGTTCTGTTTGATGAAGTGATGTCGGAGCCACTAGATTGCATCTTGTTTCCTCTATTGCATTCACCTTTTCCAGTGGAGAAAGGATCTTCTTCCGTGAGTCATCCTGTCTGCATTGACGTGACCGCCTTTGATGAGAAGGTGCAGAAACCATCTGAATCAGATGCGTATATCACAGAGTTCTTGGATTCTATTCTTAAAAATTCAGATGAAAATTTGATTGAAGAGAGTGGCATTCAGTTGAATCCATTCATCAAGAGTGAGACTCCAAGTAACATGGCCTTTGTTAAGCACGGTGGTTCATGCAGTGAGTCAGATGCAGAAGTAGCCCAGGCTCCCGTAAGTGTAGCCACATGACGTAGATAATTTTATCAAGTGTATCCCTATTATTATATTCGTTCAAATTTTGGCAACAAACTTAATTGTTTGCTGTGTTTCTGGTAGTTTTGTATTTGCTTGACATAATTGTTCTCTAGATGCAGCATCCCAATCAAGAGGGTACCGGTTTGTGTTTTAAGGAGAACATTGCAAGAGAGGCTACTTCACAGATGGAAAGAATCCCAGAAGATTTTGGAACTGTGACTTATCTAAATAGTTTTGATGAATCGTCGATAAATTTCATAAACTCAGGTTATTTAGGGGACTTCTGCGATGTAGATGTTGAATCTTGCAAGCAGGATGTTTTGTCTTCTGGTTCTACAACTAGCCAGATCTATTACGCTTTCGGTGGTTACGGCAATTCAAACAATCACACAGATGCAATTGCCAACAGTAATATTGTTGCAACAGGTATCAGAACCAGGATGCGCAAGCCACATAGTCATCCTCGCAGTCAGGGCTTTGTGATGCAGGGTGATGCTCCAAGAAGATTACGGCTGCAGCATAAACTTAAAATTGGACCAGTTAGACTTAAGAGCTGCATGCCAGAGGAAGATGAATCAAAACCTGTTGTTGCAGAGGTTAGAAGTTTTTAAATGGAGGTTATGTAAAAGATATATTGATATCTTTACGTGTGGTTGTGAATTTGATTAAATTTTAATATGCAGGGAGTAGCAGCAGATTCGGAAAAGAAGTTTCCTGTTAATGCTGTTACTAGGGCAATATATGAGGTAAAGAGAAATTCCCCTATAGAGTCGAGTGAAAACAGTGATATTTCTGAAGAACTGACTACAGATGACAGGGCAAATGGAAGATTAAAGAGCACCATTTTGATGGACAAAGATACTTCAAAGATTTTTCGAGCTGGGCTCTCAAGTTGGTCATTTGCTGTTATGTTTAGGGTAGCTGCAGTTGCAGTAATGTTTGCAGTCTTAGTTAGCACATGGAGATGTCTTTGTATTTAGTTTTTGAAGCTGCTTAGACATCTTATTCCTTCTGCATAGGGCAGCCATCTTGTTTTTGTTTTTGTTTTTGTTTCTCTTTTTCTTTCGTTTACGATTACTAACTCCCTATGCCTACGGAGATGGTTTTTATTTATATTATCTTTTGTATATATACGTGGGTAGTGCAGTATATGCTTGAACCTGGCCCTGTATTTTCGTTTGTATAATGTAATAAATATTATATGGTTTCGATAGTCTTCAGCAATGTTGCAATGTGTTTACACTACCTATAGGTTAAAAATAGAAATGTAATGCTTCTCTTTTCTTTTCTGTTGCCCTATATGTTATGTGCCGGACTTGAGAAGTCCCCGTAGTGTAGATTCATGATCTCATCTTGATATATTGAGTTCAAATTCAGAGAGTATGTTTCTCGTAAGAATTTGAGACAATCAGAGGTTTTACCTGCTCCTCTTAAGCCTGAAAGGGGTGATTTGGCGGCAGGATTATTCCAAAAAAAAAAAATGACTTAGAAATTTGGGCCTGCATAGCTATACGTATGTAATGAAGTCATTGGATAAGCTTTCTATGTATATTAGTGTCACACGACTAAATTTCAACCCCAAGTTTTCTTAGCCAAGTGCGGCACTAAGTTCGCCTAACTTAGTCAGCCTTTTCCCGCAAGCACACGCAAGTCACAAGCAGTCACTCCGCAATGTTCACGCACCCTCACAGTAAGCACACAAGCAACTCACGCATCAAGTAAATACAATACACAAAGCTTTACAAGACAATGCCCAACCTTTTCTATTACCTACTAAAGCAATTACAAGGAATCATGCTAGAACATACAAAGGCTCACAATGAACATTCACTCTTGTACACTCATGTACTATGCTCTCTCCCTCTGTATGTTTTTCACAGACACAATATATACTAGCGGCAGTTACACCCTAACTGCCCTAGGGTGTGCTGGCCCAATAGGCACCAGCCAAATAATCACATAGCAGTTACATCCCAACTGCTCTAGGAAGTTCACACACACACACAAACATCAATCGAATTTCCCCACATGTTTCCCAACTGGCCACGGTTACTAGCAGTTTTCCTCGCAACTGCTCCATGTGTTCTGCATGTGAAGCCAACTCCCTTGCATGTGCACGCCAACTGCCATGCAAGTGCGCGCCAACTGCCTCTCGCAACTGCCCCGCATGTATGCTGCATGTGAAGCCCTCTCCCATGCGCAACTGCCTTGCATGTGCACGCAATTGCCTTGTCCAAGACAACATCAACTCCCTACGAACAGCACCAACTGCCCAATGTCTCAGCAACACTCTCTTAAGACAGCACCAACTGCCCACACACACACAACCCACCCAAGCCATGTGCTTCTTGCGAGTGCTTGGCTGCCGCCAACGCCACTTGTTCCCCATTTCTTCCGAGCAACCAGTCTAAGGGGTTAACAATTAGCCACAAGGTTACATTAGTTGGAGAGTTACATTGATGGGCACACGTGTGGTTTGTATGGTTACACATGTGTGAACTGTTGGACAATTATGACCCATAGCGTCACTATTTGTACAGATCATGGTGTTGTTGTACAAATTAACTATGTGACAAATGAGATTGCTCTTTTATCATTTGTGATTAGATCACCAAGATGTATAAATGATGAAAGGTCCATATGATTAGTTACGGATTGAGATGATATGAGACAGTATCAATCCACGATGGTTTAATAATTAAATATCCATAGTCAGAGTATTATCGAGATTGGACATCGATAATGCGAAAAAGACTAGTATTACACTTGTGCGCGTTGTGAGGGCATAACAACATAGTTCTTATATATTTGGGTATAGGATACTAATGCAAGTGTAGTAGGAGGTTGTGTTTTACCGATGGTACGGAAAATAGCTTCGCTCTGGATAGACCCCTCAGAATTCCATTGGTAGTATGATTATGTGTCTATGGAAGTCCGAATCAGGGTAGGTGTATTTGGTCTTAATCTGAGACTTGCACCGCTAATACTTGCGACAATCAATGTACTTTGGTTTTGGTCGTCCAGGGCTTTAATAGGTATCTGTGTACGCCTCTTCTGGGTATATTGAGAATCGTAGTGTATTGGGTGATGTCGAGATGGAAGTATCACCCAGTCATAGTGGAGATGATGATCACGTAGGATACATAACTTGTTCTCTTATATGCTGCAGCTATCGGGATATTATGACTAGGTCATGTTTATCCGATTATAGAGACTAGTTACCAGAGATCCGATATGTGCTTCGTACGGGGCAGACACATTTCCAGCCCCAGACCTTGCACGTGACATCCGATGCTAGATCGAAATACGCAATACTACGTATACTACGCCTGATATAGATCACATATTCCTGTAAGGATATTTCTGGAGAATTGGGTAGGCATGGCGCTTTGCTAGAAGCCAATATTGTCTTGTAAATCGGTATAA
The DNA here is from genome assembly GCA_019454045.1 of Zanthoxylum bungeanum. Classification (NCBI taxonomy): domain Eukaryota; kingdom Viridiplantae; phylum Streptophyta; class Magnoliopsida; order Sapindales; family Rutaceae; genus Zanthoxylum; species Zanthoxylum bungeanum. The sequence goes on along the minus strand of SKCR01005165.1, from coordinate 6,734 downwards.
ACGTAGTACTAGGTACTTACGTGTTCGGATAGTCCGACGACCGGATTTACTGCCAACATATCCGGGGATCTCATGGGTCACTTCCCGAAGATTCACCGATGACGTATGACTCGCACTTTATTAATCTGGGATTAATTAAATGAGAGAGAAAATTAATCTAGGATTAATTACGGAGATATTTTATCTGGGATAAAATATTAATTAAAGAGAGAAAACGATTAATTTGGAATTAATCGATAAAATAATATATTCGATATATTATACGAAATTGGATTTCGACGCGGAATGAAATTAGATTTTAATTCGGGCAAACGAGTTAATTTAGAATTAATTCGTAAGCGACATGAATAGTGATTTTGCTAGGCATAATTATTTAATTGCGTCGCAACAGAAAATTCGTTAATTTGGAATTAGCGAACCCGAGCCCGGGAGTGTTTGCGAGCGCACTCGCATTTCGAATTCAAGTGTGGCCCGCAAGTCACATCAAGCGTCAAATCACTTGTCACTTTGATTGATGTGACAACTAGTCACTTGATTGAGTGAATAGTGATGTGAGTAGATGGTAGTGGTTGTAGCCTTTAATGGTTTGACTTTTTGGAAAAGAAAAATGATATATGTTTATTTGTTTTTTGAAAACAAATAACATATACAATTTTTGGTAACAACCAACCAATTCACTCATTCTCTCCCTCTCTCCATTCGGCCAAGGTGGTCTTCTCTCATCTCTCTCTCGCCCAAAGGGGCAATTTCTTCTTCTGTTTTTTTGGTCAAAACCGAGAGCCAAGGAAAAGAAAATGTGATGATTTTGTTGCAAAATCAAGAGTGCTAGCACACATTAGAGTCTTGCGAAGGTGATAGGGAAACCCACTTGTGAGCTTGGAATCACATCACGAAAGCTTGGAGCTTGAAGGTTGATTCATGGCCGAAAATGGACCCAAAATCTGCTCACTGCCGAGCCATCTTGGAGGGAGAAAAAGATTTTTGTTCTTCGACGCATCGCCTCAACCGATCAATGTAAGTATTCCGCAACTTCCTTGTTGTATTCACATGTGTTTCATTGCTTTAATTGATCATTGGGACCTTAGAGAAACCCAACAATGGTATCAGAGCCAATTGAGCATGAAACTTGAATTTAGGGTTAAAATTGGGTAAATTGTATTTGAGCATGATTTGGTAAAATTGCTTGATTGAGTATGCTTACATGATGTTTAATTGAAGTTTGATTGTATCAATTTCATGAAATATTGATTGGATCAATTTTGCCCAAAAGGATTGGCTTGGCCGAATCTACTACTTGCCCTAATGTCTTGGTATTTTATTTCGTTGATCATTGTATGACTTGAAACGATTGGGAATGTTGATTTAATGTTGAATTGGATTTAATTGGATTGAATTCAAATCGGACATAAAAACCCTAATTGCCGAGACTTGATAAGCATGGGAAATGGGTTTGATTTTTGATTAAAATGTGTTGAACATGTTTTAATGTTACTGAGCATATTAATTAGGCTAATTGGTGTTTTGGAAATATTGATTTGGTTGATTAATTATGGCTTACACTTTGAGTAATTAAATTGTGAAATTGGAATTTTGGAATTTAATTATATTGGGCTTACATTGGATTTGGGCTTGTAATGTTGTAATTGGGCTTATTGGGCTTGGTTGTACCAAGATGGGTTTAGGCTAAATTGGTTGGATCCAATTGGGTCCAAAACCATTTCCATAAAGTCCAATTATGACTTAATGGACCTTTAATTTTAATTGGGCCTAATGGGCCTAAATTGATTTCTAGGCATATAAGGGTGATTCCTTTAAATGGGCTTTAGTCTTTGGGTTTGACCCAAGTTGACCAAAAGTCCATGCCTTAAGAAATTAATTAAAAGCCCATTGGACTTTAATTAAATTAACATTGGATGTTAATCGGGCTTTGAGACCCGTAAAGATTAGATTTGGAATCTAAGTCGCAAAAGGTTCGTTAATAAAGTGTAATATTTAATTTGGAATTAAATAGTGAATTAGTATTAAATACATATTAAATTGGATTTAATGTTGTAGTTTAATTTAATTCAAGAATTCGTACTTTGAGTACTTATTCGCAAAACGAGTTTGACTCGTGCAAAATCAAATCGTTGTTGAACATTGGATGGTCATTCATATTCAGATTAATTAATTGGATTAGATTGATTGATAATATGCTTGTGTGAATACATGATTGCGATGCATGAATAATGTATATCGGATGGATATTAGATGGGTGGGGTAATTTTGGAAATTGTTGTAATAAATTTAGAATTTATTAATTGGACCTGCGTGTCCAGCCTATTACCTCCTTACTCTATGTATTTCTCTTCTCACCTATTCCCCTCAATGTAAATGAGGTTTCTTTAGAAGTGTTATGTAACGGGTAGAAGTAATACTTGTGCTAGCGGGAGAGAGGAAATTGAGAGATTTGTTCTAGGAACAATGTGTTAAGTATCCATCCGCATATCATTATTATATTTATTTACGCGCCTTATTATGTGTTTAGAATGCATGTTTAAGGGTGTATGATGATGAGACCTGAACAAAGATAATTAAATTGGTTGCCAATTTGCACGCGAAAAACCCTCAACATAATATTAAGCGTTTTTCCTTCCATTGAGTGATTCTTACTGAAGATCCAAGACTGGCATTGGTTTGTTGGCCAAATTCAATGCCTTTGTCCGTTGAGGATGTGTTTGAATCATGAAGGCTTTGTTCCATATCGGTGTCTTGTCCAAGTTGTGATTTGTTGGCCAAAGTCAAGATTACTTCTTGTCCATCAACATTGATTACGAAGCTTTCCAAGGTCAATGGGTTCCGCTTAACTGGGATCACTAAGTTTGTTGTGCCAAAGCCAAGGCTTAGTTGATTCAGAGGAAAAAGGTTAGGCAATATATTGGATATATTGGCATATATAGGATATATGTTTCAGATTTAGATGTCCACCTACTGGATCTAGGAATTGGATGGGATCCAATTGATCTTAGAGATCTACCTAGTTAATTATCATACAATTTGTTGGCCAAAGTCAAGATTGTGTGTTATTTAACGGGATCCTAGCCCACTAGGAAACAAGGTTTCCCGAGTACTCAACAGAGGGTTAGAGGCTCGCCGAAAAATAGTGGGAGGCAAGTATTAAATTTGCAATATTCGTTTAGTAACTTGCCATACGCGCTCATATCAAATTATTCGTCAAATAAATTATTTATTAGTTGGACTAATAATTAATGTTGTTTTAATAAACAGTTGGACTGTATTCAAACTAATTCATTATAGTTGATTATATAATTGGATTATAGTAATCAATATATTTGAATTAACCATTTCAATTAATAGTTGATTTTATAATTGGATTATAGTAATCAATATAATTGAATTTAATCTATTAAATTATAGTTGATTATATAGTTGGACTATAGTAATCATTATAATGAATAGTACCTAAAATCGTTGATTAAATAGTTGGACTACTAGAATCAAGATAAATTGAAAGATTAGTGTTTAAAACATAATCCTGGGTGAAAATGTATTTAAACGACTTTAATTTTCAAATTGGGAATATAATTCAGGATAGTCCTGAAAACTAAGAAGTTACTTTATTTGATAAAATAACATCTTAGGCCTGAGCCCGGAGTTAAGCAAATAGTAGAGCATGATATTTGGAATATTCATATGATGATAACTTTAGTGCTTAATCCGTTATGCTTGCCAAATAGACTCCTTAATTTCTTAATCAGAACTAAGGATGATCCTTAAAGTATGATAATGAAATTGAAAGATCTTCATAGATCTATTTTTAGATCTTTGAAGTACCAAATTGCAATAGAAAACTCTTGGAGAGTTAATGGCTATACTCAAGGAGACAAAACCAAAGTTTGCAATAAGGTAAGAAGCACAAGGCGCATCTTATTTCGACATTTCGGAAGGCCAAGGCTTGGCCAAAGGCTTCTGGGGTACCGAAAAGGGCAAAGGCAAAATCATTATAATCTTCTGGGAAGATAAATGACATATCCCAAAATGTCTGCCTAAAATGTGGCAAACGGGGACACAAAAGCGTGACTGCCGTATGGACAAGGCAGACATGAAGGAATTGAAGAACGGGCAAGGCTCTGACTTCAAATATGTTTGTCATAAATATGTTCGCTACTAGTATTAAAATTGGATTTTAGATACTGGATGTGGTACATAGATATGTACTGGTGTGTAGAATCCGCTATGAGCAGGATACTGACTTCAGTTGAGATTTATCTGCGAAATGAAAACGGGACGAGAGTCACTGTTTTAACCGTAGAAACCTAAATTTAGGAACTACCATTCGGGTGTGTACTTAAATTAGGAAACTGTTACAATGTAACTAGTTCGACTAGAAATTTCATCTCTGTATCAGGGTTTAACCCGTTGCGGGTATACCTTTATATTCTAGAACACTAAAGTGTTTCATTTTATAAAGATGATATTGAGATAAATACATTAGATGTGAATAACAGTATTTATATTTTGAATATAATTAAATCTCAAACGTATATCATGACAAACAAATAGCTCAAACTGAGTAAATCAGTTGAAATTTAATTGTTGCATTGTTGTCTAGGACACAATTTAAACAAGACTCATATATCCACACTTTCGAAGAGTGGGTACTAGGACAAATTTGATTCTATTCAAATAATGTCTACGAATCTAGTTTATTGGGCAAAGTGCCTAAAACACATTTACTTGCTAAAAGTGCAAATGCCACCGATTTGTTAGCCCTTATTCACAGTGAAGTAGGTGGGCCCATATCTAGCTAGGCTAGAGGTGGATATGAATGTTTCGTGACCTTTACGGATGTGGCATCGCGTTATGGTTATGAGTTTTTTTTGAAACACAAATCTGAAACTTTTATAGTTTCGACACGAAGTAGACAAACAGATCGGCTAAAGTGTAAAACCATCACGGTTGGACCATGATTAAAATACTTAAGCAATAAGTTTCTCGTATTCTTGAAAGAGTATAGTATTCTTTCAATGTGGACTCCTCCCGGAACACGTCATTTTGACGGTGTGTCCGAACGGAGAAACTGAATTTTGTTGGACATGATAAGGTTAATCATGAGTCACTCTGAGCTACCATTTCCTTCAACGGATACGCATAAACAGTGCAGAACTTATTTAGAATAATGTTCCATATGAATCTGTTTGACAGACTTCATATTAGATATGAACAGGAAAGAAACTGGGTTTTCTCATTCCTGAAGATTTAGGAATGCTAGGCATATGTTTGGATGATACCAAACTAAAACCCAAATCGGATAAGTGCCAATTGTAGGTTATCCTATGGATACCAAAGTATAGTACTTATACAACTCACTAGAGAATAATGTAATTGTTGCTCGCCATGCGGTTTTCCTAAGAGGAATACCTATATGCAGTGGTAAGTGGGAAGAAAGTAAAACTCGATGAAAATCAGAGTAATACTATTCCAGGCACTGATTCTATAATGGAACACAAATAGTTCATCAAGGATGAAACTATACCAATAATCTTCGAATAGACAAGAACCGCTTAAGTCGGAGAGAGTCAGAAAACAACCTGGGGTATGGGTTTCTGATCTCACCTCATAAAGATGTCAATCTTATTGAGGAACACCAAATGACTACGTATGAGGAAGTGATACAAGGTATCGACTCTCTATTATGGCAAAGTGTCATGATATCCGAAATGGATCCCATGTATACCAACTATGTTTAGACACTAGTTGTTGTACCGCAAGGCATTGTGCCTATTGGTACTATATAAGTCTTCAAGGAAGACATACATGGATGGCAACATGCCAACGTGCAAAGCTAGGCTTGTAGCGAAAATGTATCGTTATCAACATTGTGTCGATTACGACGAAACCTTTTACCTGTTGCCACGGTAAATCCATTTGGATAATGCTTGCTGAAGCTGCATGTTTCATTTATGAAATATGACAGCTGAAAGCCAAAACCACTTTCCTTAACGGAAACCCTTTGGAGGATGTTTTCAACATCCTGATGGTTTTGTCGTACCAAAACGAGCAAACAAAGTTTGCAGGTTATTCGATCCATGGATGGATTGAAGCAAGCATTGCGTTCTTGGAATTATCGTTTTGATGTAATCATAATGATGTATGATTTAATTCAAAAACGAAAATGATTCTTGTGTATATAAGAGGGTTAGTGAGAGCGCACTGACAATAAAGTCCTAAATAATGATGACATATCATTTCTTTGAAATGATATTCCAATAAAACAATCTGTGAAAGCTTGGCTTTCATGAAAAATTCTCCGTAGAATTCTTAGGAGAAAACAACCTTTATTCTAGGAATAAAGATCTACTGGGATAGATTTAAAGTTGTTAAAACTCTCCGAGAACTCGTACATTGAAAAATGTACGTGACCTGGTGTCTCATACACTTTGAGCATATGGAGTTACAATCAGGCCAATCCATGTGATAGTCACTGGATTGATGTTAAGAACATCCGTTAGTATCTTAGAGGATCTAAGGATGATGTCTTATACTATGGAGAAGGAGAACTTGAAGTGACTAGGTTCACTACTGCAAGTTTCCTAACCGATATAAACGAATGTGAGTCGTAAAAACGGTACTATAAAGTTTGAATAACAGAACAGTGAGCTGGAAATCTTCCAAGCAAGATACTGTTGCCGAATAAACAACAAAAATGGATTGGCTGAGGTAGCAATCGAAGC